>JAOBAT010088838.1:0-17933 GCA_026413305.1 Hydrozoanthus tunicans
CCCCCCCCCCCCCCCCCCCCCCCCCCCCCCCCCCCCCCCCCCCCCCCCCCCCCCCCCCCCCCCCCCCCCCCCCTAGGTGGTTGAATCTTAGTTTCAAAGCTAACTAAATCTAAAACTGAATGAGTACAAATGTAAGTATTAGGGAGTTTTATAAAATCGCTGACATAAGTAGCCGCTAACAATAATAACATTAAGGTATCAACAAAGAAAAAAATTCAGCATTTCTTTCTATGAGTTTAACATTTTGCCGGGAACGTGCGTTTACGTGACCGTTACCATGACAAAGCGTGTAGAGCCTCGTTCCCATGGCCCACTCAACGGAGGAAAAGAGGACCCCGGTCACCTGACCAGAATCGGTGTTTTGAGTCAGCGGTTCTGTTCAATAATGACCGAAGACTAGCACTAGTTTGATTTTTTAAAATCAATGAGTCATTAAATTTTAAAAAATCATTCACAAGTCCCTTCTCTTTTCCTCCGTTGAGTGGATATACTTGAGTGCTTTCCGACGCGCAAGCGTTTTGCGGGCCATTGAACAACGGTATTAAAAACATAGGAGCAAGAAGTGAAAGTATGTGAGGTAAGTTTATACATGTAAGACGAATTAACGCCAGTTATTGTCGACGTTATATATGTAATTTAGTTCAGAATCACTCTGTCATTTTAGCTGGCTCACTCGAAAGAAGTTTCTTTGTTTAAAGTTGACTGCTTCCTTGCAGCTTGGTTGAGATTGAAAGAAGTCGTAATATGTTATTTCGAAAAGAAAGTCAGAAAAGGATTTAAGTTCTAGACTAGAAGAACCCCAAGAAAGAATGAGAAGAGGGACTTATAAACTCATTGCTATACTGCCAACGGTTATCCAGTTCCCGGACACCTCGTGTTTCATTACTGATTTGCCTCCAAACGCTTCGTGCCAAGCCCAAAGTTTTCCCAACCTCTAATTTGAACAGGAACTGAGGAAGACAACAAAGTCGAGGCTTACATTTTTTTACATCGCTCATCTGATTGAGTGCTGTTTAAAATCTTTGAAACATGAGGTTGTTCCATTTATTACCGTTGACCGTGAATAACGCGCGACTCGATTGGGGTATGTCTTGTCCTAGCAGTAAAGTAGGACCGACTTGACGTTAGTGTTGAATACCCGACTTTGCTGCGAAGAGAAAGAGCTCTACACGGAAAGCACTATTTGAAACCTCTATCCATTTTTCACAGAGTTATAATCACTTTAAAGTACACAAACTAGACTTGACTCTTTACAGGTGTTACTATCTCCAGTGCAAGCTTTTTCTAAAGGGGGAGCTATGCATTACAATAGGGTGGATAGTGAGTGAGTGAGTTGAAATAGCTCAAAAGTTTCGTATCAGACTCGTGACACTGTCATATCTAGTATCAAGTTGTGGTAATACCATTTAAGGGTGAAGCTTCAGCGAATATTGTCAAGAGACGTTTAAATAGGCCTTTTGCAACAAGTGATCACACGGTACATTTAATGATATTCTGGGTGGCAAAGGAATGTCACAGACTCCACTGGGAAATGCAAAACAAAGAAAAATCACGCGTTTCTGGTTAAGTGTGCCTTGTCTTGGAGTCTGCGACATTCCTTTGCCACCAAGAATTATGAATATCGTTAAATGTACCATGTGATCACTTGTTGCAAAAGGCCATAAGAAACACAGTTCAACCTGTGTGTCTCACGGAAATTACGTCAGGACCTTCAAAAAAAAAAAGAAAAAAAACAGGCAATGGAAAACCAACAAGGTGTTGTAAATTCCTTTCAATGTAGCCTGTGCGATGCAGGCTTAACTCACGTGCGTACTTGTACCAACGTGTCGAAGGCTACAGGCAAAAAACGCTCTGTGTATGTAAACACTGAAAAGACCGTCACATTGTTCCCGTGCCGGCTAATCTGCTCAACAATTTTAATCTTTTAATGTAAAGATAAATTTGACTGCATTATTAAGGAAAAGCTTTTGATTAGAAAACTCAAGCCACCACCGCTTAATATACAAAGCGGTTCGTGCAAAAGTGTTCTTTTGGACCATTGTTACAGTCTACAAAAGCCACTCTACTCATGCAAAAAGTTCTTTTGACTCATTGATGATACGAAAATCTATAGACTTGAATATTATATTAAATTAAACCATTTTGTCTTTCGATAGTTGGACTCATATTAACTGCAATATGTTACTTTGCACATCAAATATCTCCGGTCAATAACCAAAGCCCGCGCGCTTATTGGCTGAATATCGGTTAAATAACTACCGAACGAAAGAGATTAACTTTTCTTTTTTCTCATTGCTCAACTTGACTGTCTTCCGCCATAAAAACTTTACTAGGAAAGGGAGGAGGAGCATTTTTTTAGTCCTTATTGATTGGTCATATAACAACATATCGGGCTCTTCACGGGCGGATTCATGTAGTTCCGAGACGAGGGCTCAAATCTCGGCTTTTCCCGCCTTAATGTGACGTTTTTGGTGCTCTCTTTCACGCCCAATAGCTCTCTCTACAGTAACACCGCCCTCGCTAACGCCCAACATGTTTCTCAGTCGGAAAAGGAAAGTTAGGTTAAAAAACTTCTGCAACTCAGTTTCACTGTAAAAATAGAGTGTGAAAGCTAGACGAACAATATATTAACTGCTACTTCTTTCATTTGCCGATCAAATACCTACTTCCAATTTAGGACCGGGAAGTTCAATTTGGACTGATTTCTCGCTAACGCAAGCGTGCAGAAATAATCGGTTGTTCTCTTTTACTGATCTAAAACTGAAGCCATGTAATAAATATCTTGATAACCTCGTTTGCTGGGTCTGTGCGGGACTGAAAATACTTACCCTCGGTCTGTACTGTGAAAGATCTCGGGCAGATATTTCCCCGGACAGATTTCACACACGGTTTTTAAGATATATTTAACCTATAAACATAGAAAACTTTTTTGGAAAAGAAAATAAATTGCTGGGATTTTTCGGCTTGTTTTAGCTTGTTGTACCTTCTGGCTTTATTTAACTTTATTAACGACTAATATGTCGAGCTGTTCGTAGCGGCAAAGTTTAAAAAACTAGAGAATCCCACTTATCTAATTCTATTTGTTGTTATATTGTTATCTCTAACTGTGCATTGTTGTTATACTCATATTCTTCTATTGAATCAATCCAAAATGTCTCAATCTTATCTTTGTCCCCCATCTTCCTCCATCTCCCTGTCATCACGAAGTGTCGTCCTCGACTTTCCCGAAATGTTCCAGACCATGTTTCACTCTCCCCAGTCCACACCACACCGTACAGAGGATCAGTATCGCGAAAGTTCTTAAACGCCTCGGTTGCCATGACTCCCAAGTCTTCACTGCTCCAAAGTGGCTTGTAACAAGGACTTTTTCTTCCCACCAAGATAATCAAGAGTGAAAACGGTGTCCTTAGTTATATACAAAGTTCTGTTGGTTTCAACCCACTCCTCTTCGGCATTGACAAAACCTTCTAACCTCCAGTGTCTGTGCATTGGTTGAATCATCACCCGTGGCTGCAAACCGCGGCGGTTGTTGGGAAGCGATCTCACGTGCACATACTCACCGTAGCGTACAAAGAACTTGTGACTTTCGTGGCAGCCTGATATGCCGCCACTTTTTTTGATGTAATGATCTTTTCTCCCAGTAACGTGGTCAATAATGTGCCTCGCACATTCAACTGCCTTGTTATTTGTCATATTGCTGTAACAATTAGACAAAATTGCTTCAAAAAGGGTTTGAGGATGAATCCTAAAATCAAATTTCATTTATTAACGTGGTGTTGTAAACACGATCCAATTTTTAGCGCGACCCTTCGCGCAACGATGTTGAGTTAAAAGTGTTTGCGTGACAAGTTACACGAGCCATTTTGTGGTAAAAGTTGTTTTAAACCGTTTCAAAAAAATTGCAACGCGTTTCCGAGCAAAACGTTGCGCGAAAATTTGGCTCCAGTACCATGTTACACGACAGTCAACTTTTAACGCAACATCTTTAAACACTTCATTAACCAATGGGTGTAAGTTTTATTGTCGAGGGTTGAAGTTAAATTCTCGAGGATCGTGGAAAATCTTTTTTTTTATATTTTATTCATTACTACTTTTTTCAAAGTAATATTTTTTGCCTCTATATAAACATAAAGCAATTAGAGCTTTTCTAAACCGCAATTTCTATCATAGAAATATGCTCAGTTTTGCCAGCAGTTTTTAAAGAAGATCGCGCTTCCCAATTGTACCCAGATTCATTTCCGCTGCGCGCGGCCAAATAAATCTTGTGACGTCAAATCTAAGCATACTTGATGATAGAATGTGTTAACTTCAAATTACCTTGTGATGTAAGAACCGAAAATGGCTTACCCAAGTCCTCTTGAAAGTATATATTATTTAGCCTAAATTTGATATGTGTTTGAAATGGTGATCTATAACAACGGACAACTTCTCTCGAAAACTTTTTGGTGTGCCTCGAGAAAGAATCGAACCTTCCTCCCTCGGTTTCATATCCTAATGAGAGGATACAACTACACTATCGTGATAACCTTGCTGATTGCCAATGACTATATTGCGTTTCATTTTTAAAAATCCCCCAACTACTTGGTATTGTGAATAAATTATCTTTAAACATTGCATCCGTTCCAGGGCCGTATAGTTTGTCTTGCGAGCAAAGACTGGGAATACTGTAGAGGCCACGACTCGAGGTTCTAGTTTTGTAACCGAGAAAAACATTGATACTTAATCAACCGGCGACCGAGAACGTTAACTTGCTCTAGTCATACATATTCACCAATTATCTTTGGTCTTTGGTAAAATGCATCAAAGAGACTAACATACCCTTCAGAAATCAAAGCCTGGGCTGTATCCTATTTGCTCCTCTTCGTGCAACAATCACGAAAACCTGCTTTTGAAAAGCTCGACAAATTCCAAGCTTTATACAAGCTCGACTAACTATGATACAATCGAGCTTTTGTCAAGTTGGGAGAAAATAGATTTTGATACAATTTTGGTTTATTAAAGCAACATGTTGCTTCGTACAATTTTTCATTACACTCCAACAAAATAGCAAAAAAAGTGGGAGTTCGGCATTTCCTTTTTTGTTGTTTTTTTCTTATCTCCCTACGTTTGGAATAACAGTGAGTTTGCAGTGTAAATAACCTAATCTATTAAAGTCTGTTACTCTTTACCCTTTTCCGGGAACTGCTGTCACAAGATTGAGCGACATGCATGAGTAGTTAACCGAATTAAGATAAACTACATCGGTGAATATGGCAACTTAGCAATAATGTGTTTGACGAATACCTTCACCAACTGCCCGTTGAACAACTTTTGAAAACGTATATGACTGAGGTAAGCGCTAACAAATTATTTATGAAAGACGAATCAATTTTATTTCAGTTACAACCGAGTATAGAATGACTCGGTCATTGGTACCGCGGGTATCAAAATAAGCAACTTCAAGTTGGTTGATTGAGACAGCAGCAAGTCGCAAAATGTTTTTCACGCAGTAAATATCTGAAAATGACTTAAGTCCGAGGATGTAATTATAAACTCCAGACTGGAGTCGAAGGGAAAATTAAATTAGCTATTTCATAGACTTACGAACTCATAATTAATGCAAACTGAGATCGATACATACCCTGTTATTATCAGACACTTCATACCAGAGTAGTCAATACTTTGAATTGTGCCAACAAGCTTAAGTCTCCAGACAATTTTTTAAAAATATTCCAACTTCTAATCGAACAGAAAGACCACGTATACATATTCGAAATTACCTTTCTTTCATGAATCTGACTGAGGAAGGGTAAACTTTGAAATAGGTCGCTTGTTTGTGTTTAGATTTGATTTCAAAGTTAGAAGGCGAATAACTCACTGAAGCATATCTATACAGAAGCCCATATCGGTGTTGCCTATTACCGTTTTCCGACTGCTACGCAAAACGGTAACAATAATAGGCAAGAATTCTTCTGCTGATTTTCCCTTCTTGCTCGTTTGCGAACGCAAAACGGTAATAAGCAAGAATTCTTCTGCTGGTTTTCGCTTCTTGCTCACATATATTACGGCAAGATGGCGAGCCTCTATCTCATTGTTCATCATTCTTGTCCCCAGAGCCTATCGCTTCTCTTAGCCGGCGGGTGCGAAGAAGAAAGTACTCATTAAGGCCCATATCTTTTTTTCCCGCAAAACACAGGTTATGTAAATAAATAAACGAATTCAACTTAAAAATGCCTTGAGTGTTTTGGATTTTAATACTTAACGCATACGGTGGGAGCTACAGAACTCCAAAATTACTTGTCCTGCATGTATTTTTTGGAACTTCTTCGCTTATATACCTCGCCTCAAGCATCTACCTAATAAAGCGAATCTTTTTGAAAAGTTGCAAAACGGTAGACGAGTGGATATCCGTGTCCTTCATTGATGAAGCAAATGAAAAAATTAACTCTTTGAAACCTCAACCAAAAGTTGACTTTTTGTTGTGCGATCATCAAAAACTTCGGACAAACTGGTAAGTCATTATTTTGGTATCACATAGATTTTTGCAAAGTGCAGCGAGATCTAGTATATATACAAATATAGCATGCTGATCTACCATGCTGTTGGTATTTTACAAAATCCTACAATTTCGCATTTCATTCGATTCAAAAGTGTAAAAGCTTGTATTGAAATTGTAATACTAAATGCTTTATTTATTATGCCACAGACTTGCATGCATAGGATTTTGAGAATCTACTCAAGCTAAGGATAAACTAAAAGCTAAACTTAACTTTAGAAAAAAAAAACAGGCCAGACTTATATTTTAAAATGAAGAAAAGTTTTTGTGTTGTACTAATTTCATTAGTCCCTGGGGTATAGTTTGATATCAACATACACCATACTTTTCTAACAACCAAGGGCTCACAACAAATTGAACATAAAATTCAATGAGTTTCATAAAAATTTTAACATACCACATAACAAATTATGCAGAAAACTCGCCATGTTATTTTGGGAGGCACATTTTTACTCAATATCAATAATTTATTCAGTTTTCAAATTGTGTTAACTATTTGGACTAAACAAACTTTATCAGAATAACACCCCCTCCCTCTTAAAAAAGACACAAAACTACTTTAAAACTAGTCAAGCCATAGAATGTTGTTCTTATCACACAGTTTAAAATTTTATGTCAGCACTAGAAAAACATGTGTACACAATTTAAAGCACATTGAAAATATATTAGTGTGTCATTTTGCTTGTTATTTACTATGAAAGATTCTATCTCACTACTTTTTCGACAGTAGATCCCTTAACCAACCCCCATAAAGTATTGTGGAAAGACAAAACAATTCATTCTCGGGGAAAGACCAGACCATAACATAGGGGCGAATTAAAACAAAAATATCAACACCTATAGGTACAATTCTAACAAGAAAGGTACAACAAAGCTCAGCCAGTCCAAAGAAAATGACAAAACAAAGTTTTTCTAAAAGAACATTAAACATTTATATACTATTACTACTACAATGATAATGATAATAACAATAATAATCTTAATTATATAGGGCTATTCGTAGTATTCAAAGCACTTTACAACTCTTAAGTTGAAAATATAAAACTAAAATTAGTTAAAATGTTAAAAGAATGACTTATGGAATTAGCCATGCCTTGCAACTTCAAAAACAAAACTATCAAAAAGAATGTTTAAATCTTTGTACATACAGATCTAGAATAAATGTGCTCTGGAACAGGATAACAATATACAAGAAGAAAGCAGATTATACAGAACACTAAATACTGGACTGCAGTGCCAAGCTCTACATGAAAGAAGCCATATTTTCTCCAGAATTCAAGGTTGACCAGTTTATTCAAAATGTGATAACAGGTCCATTACAATTTGAGCCCAAGCATCTAACCAAGCAGTTTCAAGGTTGAGCTGGCCTTGGCTGGTGAAAAACCTTCTTTCTCTTGGTATTTTCATAGTTCTACTCTGGGTGTTACATAATTTTCTGTATCTGCTGACATTATAATTATAGCAGTGGATTCTCCAATCCGAAATGCCTTTGATTGATATTTACTTAGAACATCTATAATTTATAAAATTACCCCACTCACACAGATTTGTTAATTATGTTGCCTCATCAGGGGAGATAGAAGGGAGACATTTCAGTAAAACCTTGTTAAGAAGTTTTTTACTTAAAAACTTGTTAAGATAATAAACAAATTAATGTAGTTCAAATAACTAGCACAGTTGTATCACAATACTATCTGGAATAAAATTTTGTAATATTACAACATGATATATATGCTATTGCTGGTTTAAAATCCTGCAATTACTGAGAAGAGACTGAAACAGGGTTCTGCCAATCTGCGAGCGTAATACTGAAATTACAAGAAATATTCTGTAGCAACACTGTTGTTCAATCTCCACCGCACACAAATACTGTACCTCTTTTTCTTTTGTCATTTCAAAGAAAAAAGGAAAATTAAAAAAAAAAGCCCTTGGTTATATATGGGCTGTACATTACAGTAGAGGGGATGTTATACCTTGAATAAGCCTTTAGTCATTTTTTGGTGAGTAATAGATTAAGGGGCCTATTTATAGAGGCAGCTTAAATATAACATATATGATGTATAGGGGGTTACAGTGTTATATGTGTAATGGGTAATTGCTGTGTAATGGTGCATATTGTCCATCATTCACCATAGGATCATTTTTGTTGACCAGCAAACAAAATGCTATGAGACAAACTGTCAAGTATTCACTTGACACTTTTGGGGCAACATAATTATTATCCAGCCTTTCAAGTTAATTATAAGTAAAGTCATACATTGATTCTGGGCAAACTGCCCAATCCACAGACCTGGTATGACATTGTTATAGTAACAAAGAGCAGGAGGGGGAAGGGGGGGGGAGGAGTTGGGGCTAATGTGGTGGCCACCTCACCATTATTTTGGTTATCACTTTTTAAGCCTTTTTTAAAGGAAATTGATGAATAATTTTTTTCTTTTTTTTGTTAAGTACGCATTGACACCTATGTTAAATTGTATATACGTAACTATACTATTAATACGTTAATACTATTAATTATTAACACATGTGACGAAAGTTTTTACTAACTTCCTATTTTGTAAAAAGTTACTTGGAAGGAAACTACAAACCAGAAAGTCAGTGATGGAAGATATTATGCCAAATTTTTAAAAAATGCGGGAACTGAAGCAAAAAATGTGGGACATGAGTTGATTTTTAAAAATGAATGCGTGAATGAATCAAAAATGCATGGATTTCACGCAAATGTTTGATACTTCGCGGGCCTAGGTCTATTACACTTGTGTTTGCTTCAAGATGTAAGAAGTCAAACTTTTATAAAATAGGAAGTTAGTAAAATCTTTCGTCACATGTATTAATAGATAGATAGCTGATTTTTTTATCTGTAAATTTGCATTAATAATTATTCATGCATGCATATAAAATTCAATGAAATTTACTGCAATGAAAACGAACGCATTTTAAAATCAAAATACATATATTGGGTCAATCAAATCTTGACACGACACAGTTTGCAAATTTTAAGGATTTTCAAACTAATTTGATATGCAGTCATTCAAATTTTATGCAAAGTGGAAGTGCTGAGTAGTTAAAATAGGTGTGCAGCTACCTATTTATAATTTAATACAGGTGTCAATGCGTACTTAACAAAAAAATTCATCGGTTTATAATTAGCTACCAGATTTTGATCAGTATCTTATTAGTAAACAATTTCTGGTCGTTAACTATCGACCAGTATTCCTCAGAATATATATACTATGTGTGGTACAATATATTCCGATGAGGTTAACAACCAATTTCAGTGTTTTCTACTGTATATGTAGTTAACAACCAAATAAGTTATTATAACAACTCCCGTATTCGAGTGTAGCAAATTGCAATTTAACACCAAGCTGATGTCCGGCGTTAGCAAATGAGCAAGAAGCGAAAATCAGCAGAACAAGTCTTGCCTATTACCGTTTTGCGTAACAGTCTTGTGTACATTACGCTCGCTCATCGCGCCATCGGAACAAAGATTTTATATACAGTCTGTAAAGAAGACAAGACCCACTTTTGTGCTTCAACAGGCGTAGTTTATTACGATCTGTTGTCTACAAGCAAGTCATTCTAGTTTGGGAAAAGGCGGCAAACTACATGCATGCTTTTATTGTAATTCTAGTTGCACATATATACTAAACTGTTAATATAGTTCTGTATGACTCCTGTGGTAGTGCGTGGGCTGTTCATAGGGATAGTTTTAATCTTTTGATCTGTCTCTCAAAACTCCAAATTTTTTAACTCTATAGTACCAAAAACTAATCAATAAAAAATAAAGAGAAACGTTTGGGCATAAAAATTCTTTATTAAAGTTCTAATGAAATAAAGCCCTGGGTGTGATTGGAATATGAAAGCGTAAGTGGTGGTGTATATGTGTTTCGATATTCTTTAACCAACACATATACATAGCATGTTGTAAAATAAGGATTGGACTGGACTGGGCCAGACTAACCCCTGTAAAACGCGTTAAGCACTTGGTTTTGGTTTCATGTGACGGATAGAGTCTGGGAGTAAACAGCGATGCCAAAGATTATTTGTAAGATTTCAGTACTAGTTTTCTTCATTTATAATAGACCAAGCAAATTTGAGGGTACAAAAAAAATGAAATCGCTGCCACTTATTATTATATATTTGTGTATGAGAAAGATCTGTTAGCCTCTGTTGTGTTTTACATTTCGTGATAGTTTTATGGCTGAAATTCGTCGAAAGGTTATAAATTGGCAGTAGAATGATTTCAAAAAAGACTTCACAGTTTTTTTTTCTCGTGCCTTTTACCTGTTTTTTACCTAAGAGTTATTCCCATATTCCCATTGAAACCAGGGTTGGCAAGTTTTTTGAAACGCTTCAATTTACTTCTTTAGTTCCTCTAAAATGACCGTACAAATTTCCAAGAAACACATAAATCCAGAAGGTCAAAAAAATGTCTGCCAGTCCTCGCCATGTTGTTCGTGTGTGGCGCCAAAAAAACGACGTGCGCCAAAGAGGCCAGGCAGCCAAGCAAAATACATAAACCGGAAGTGCGGTAGCGTTTACATGGCTCCACTAAAATTTGACAAAATTTTAAACACATCAGAAACAAACAACTGTTTCTAACGGGTGAGCGAAAAATTTCAAGGTATTAGAAAGAATAAAATTGTTTCTATAACCAAGTGTTTATCTAGCTGCGACTGCATGACTGCTGTATCTGCGCGAACTTCATTAAACTGTAGCGCTGCTGTCGGGCTCCTCCACACCGTCTGGCTCCTCGCCGGTGATACCCGGTCTTCCATCTGGAGATTCCATCAGCAACACAAGCTTGTTGGATGGTTGATCCAACGTTGAGGCACTCGACGTTACGACTGTTACAGATCTGACATGACCTTGATCAACAGGATAGGTGTTCACTACACTGGCATAGACCATCGACTCCGGGTTTGCTGTCATCTCTCAATAGCACAGTGTAGCCCACTGTTAGGTTTCGTCGCTGCAGGGTCCACTTGTGCCATGCTTGTAAATTTTGTAAATACTCTTTGCTCCATCTGCTCCAAAATGCTGAGCACGGCGCCAACGTCGTCTGCAATACACCTCCTTGTCTTGAAATGTGCCGGAAAGTGGCAATACAAGCTTTGATTTGCCCGTCAACAGGATACTTGGGGAGAGCAGCCATGGAGACAGCGGGTCATTAACGTGTCGACTGCTTCACACAGTAGCATACGCAGTGACTCATCATCGAGCCTCGATTTTCTCTCAACAGTGCCGACACAATGCTGCTGACAGAGCGAGTTTTACTTGCTTTAGCTGGGTTCATCACCCACTCAATATCTTCTTTCCGGAGCTGTTCTTTAATTCTGCTACCATCCATTTCTTTAAGTGCTAACTCATTCTGAGGGCTAACAAAGTTGGTCCCTTGGTCACTGTGAAGTTCTCTCACTGGCCCACGCCTGCAGATGAACCGTCGCACTGCTTGAATGAAGGAATCGGCATCTAGTGAATTGGTCAGTTCAATATGGATGGCTCGACTTGCCACACACGTGAATAAGGCTCCATAACGCTTAGATTCCGACCCGCCTTGTTTAACGTACCACGGGCCAAAATAGTCTACACCGCAGTATGTGAACGGTGGTGCAGGCTGCAAGCGTGATACTAGAAGGTTAGCCATCTTTTGATCTCCGATAACCACATCTGACACACCTTGAAATATACTTTCTGACTGCCAGGTTTCCACCAATAATCCAGTAGCCTCTGGAGCGCAGCTCGTTCAAGGTCATAACGCGCCCACTGTGTTGGGTCTGCTCATGACAGTGTCTGATGATCAGCTGTGTCACATGGCCAACCCTTGGCAGGATTACTGGGAACTTGAGGCCATCACATAAATCTGCTCTCTCTATCCGTCCGCCAACTCTGACTACGCCATTCTCATCTAGAAATGGATCTAATGAATGGAAAGCACTGGACTTCTTCAAGGAAGCCTTCTTCTTCTTTTCCAGCTGTGGTAGCTCATTCGCTGCATACTCGGTAGCTTGAATGTTTTGCAAGACCTTTATCTCATCACTGAAAGCACTGGCCTGTACCAATTTAATTACAACAGTTTCTTCTTCCAAGTCCTGTACAGTAATAGTAGGGACTCGTTCTTGTGTCTATCTTGCAACCACTGCTTAAATTTCAGATATCTTGGAGCTGCTGCTTTTAACATTCGCCAGTTAGAGAATCTTGATAGCCGGTGCAACATATCGGTTTGTTTTGTATGCGTGTGGCACGAGCAAAAATCTTCTTCAATTCTGAGTTGTCCAAGTCTAGACCACCCGCTGTTCGATCCTGTGTTGGCCAGTGCTCTTCGTTTTGTCGTACAAACTTGGGGCCCTTAATCCAGTTTGACTTGTTTAATAACTGCTTTGTTGAGAGTCCTCTCGAGCCTTCGTCTGCTGGATTGCTGCCAGAGTCCAAGTACTTCTACTGTGATGGTGTTGTGAACTCGTGTATTAATTGCACTCGGTTTGCCACTGCGTGTGAAATCTTCTGGATTCGTTGATGAACCAAAGGACGACTTTGCTTTCGGTCCAGTAGAACTCTTCTACTTCCTCGTAATCTAACTCTTTCTTCAGCGCAGTGGCTGTCTTTGCTGATATGGTGGCATGCAGCTGCGAGTTCGAGTCCTGGTATGCTTACCATTTTCCTAGGAGTAACACGTGCTTTTCCTGCAGCAAGAGAGCAATGGATCCGTCCTTCTTCATTCACCAGCCGTAGATATGAGCATTGACCAATACCGATCAGGGAAGCATCAGACATGTGCAGCTGGACTGAAACAACCTTGCCAAAGTCGTGGGGCTTGAAACTTCTAGGGACGTGCAGTTCCTGCAGCAGGAAGAGCTGACTTCTCCATCTTTCCCACTGTGCGAGGATGTCATCTGATACTGGCGAATCCCAGCTAGAACCCTGTGATACACATTGAAGGATCTTTTTGCCTGTGGGTACGACCGGAGCAATAAAGCCTAAGGGGTCGTAGACTGAACTTATGGTTGACAGTATACCTCTTCGTGTGCATGGCCTATCCTTTACTTCTATTCTGAAGTTGAAGGTGTCTGATTCAACGCACCGTTGGACTCCTAACGCTCCCTAAATCGGTAACTTGTCTAATCCTAAATCCAGCCCCTTGAACGCCTTTGTCCGGTCGCTCTCTGGGACAGAGTTCATCACCTTGCGGCTGATGCTAACGAACTTCGTCAAATTAAACCCTCCTGTAGCACAGATACCTTTAACATTGTTAATGAGTTCAATCGCTTTGTCTTCTGACTCTACCGACTTAAGATTGTCATCAACGTAGAAACCTTTCCTAACTGTAATGGCTGCATCCGGGCCAAACTCATCTTCTCCATCATCTGCAGTGCGTTTTAGAGCGAAGTTTGCACATCCAGGGCTCGAAACTGCTTCAAAGAGGTATACCGTCATCCGATATTCTTATGGTTCTTTCTCCATGTCCGCATTTGGCCACCACAGGAAACGCAGGAAATCCTGATCAGCTTCCTTCACCTTAACTTGGTAGAACATCTTTTCGATATCGGCCAAGAACGCGAAGTTCTCTTCCCTGAACCTGGTGAGCACGCCTACCATTAGTCAAGTCTGGTCCCTGCAGTGATTGGCCATGGTACTGGGCTGAACAGTCAAATACAACTCTAATTTTATCAGGTTTCTTTGGGTGGTAAATACCGTGATGAGGGATATACCAAACTCTGCCTTCCTGCGCGATAAGCTTCTCTGGATCCAACTTCTTCACATAATCTTTGGAGATAATTTCTGACATAAAAGCTTCATAATCACTGTGGAACTTGCTGTCTGCGTAGAATCTTTTCTATAAACCTTTCAGCATTTCCACTGATTGGAAACGGTAATTGGGAAGATGGTTGTTATCTTTCTTGAACGGGAGTTGCAGTTCATAGTGAGAGTCCTTGCAATGGTAAATTCCCTCCTGGGCGACTTTTAAAGAATATCTCGTCTTCTCTAGTAGGGGCTACACAGGCAGATATTGACTCACATTTCCTTGAAGTGTGTCGCTACCAGTCCTTCCACGGTCTTGGTATGAATTTCTTGCGTTCCGTGCATAGTAGTAAGGATTAACTTTGTTCCGCTGCCTTTAATGTTGAGCATTCTCAAACATTGTTCTGTAACAAACGTTCTTCCACTACCATTGTCAAGAAGGGCATAAACTCTAATCTTGTGTGAAGGATTGTCTTCATGATGGAGCCAAACTGGTACAATCCCCATGCTAATACATCACTGGCTTCTGTGATACCACAAACAATAGTACGAGAATTGACTTTCTTCTCGCTGTCATTCTTCCCTTTTGTACTCTTATTCATGTCCTTGTTCTTTTTTGTGTCAGCTTTCCAGTTGTCGTCGTGAAGGGAAGTTGGGTGTTTCTTGTTACATTTCTCACAGGTCTGCCTTGCCTTGCAGAACCTAGACACATGTGAGGGACAGAAACAATTGTAGCAAAGTCCTTTGGTCTTCACAAAATCTCTACGACCTGTCAAGGGCTTCTTCAAAAACTCTGAGCACTCAACCAGGTTGTGAGCTCTGTTGCAAAGAATACATTCGTAAGAACCAGGGTTTGAGTTGTCATGTTCCTGTAACACATTCCCGGCGAAACACGAGCCCTTGCCTCCTTTGTTTCGTTTGTTGTCACTGCCTTTCTCATCTTTCGATACTTCGACATATCCTGAGAAAATGGGGTCTGTTGCAAAGTCTGATTGGTTGGACACAAATTGGCAAAGGTCCTCAAACGTTGCCATTCTACCCTTGGCATGTTTAATCTTGCTTGCTCTTTCAGTCCATTTGTTCCTCAGGTAACGGGGTAGTTTTTCCCATAACTGGCGCAAGACACTTGCTGTGTTCAGTTCATTCACGTGGGATGTGGCTGACATAGTACTTTTTGTTTGCTCCAAAGTATTAGAAAACTCCTGCAGGCTTTTTGCATCATTTGCCTTAATGGTAGGCCAGCTGGTGATTTTATTGATATGTGCACTAGCAATACACTTGCTGTGTTCAGTTCATTCACGTGGGATGTGGGATGTGGCTCACATAGTACTTTTTGTTTGCTCCAAAGTATTAGAAAACTCCTGCAGGCTTTTTACATCATTTGCCTTAATGGTAGGCCAGCTGGTGATTTTATTGATATGTGCACTAGCAATTTTGAAGGGATCGCCAAAATGCTTCTTTAACAGTTCCCTAGCTTCATCATACGAACTGTCAGATTCGATGGGGCTTTCTACCTTTGATTCTATGAGCGCTTCGAAGGCTGTTATGAACGCTGGATACTCCATGACATCGCCAGAAAACATGGGTGGTCTATGTGCAGGGAGTAAGCTTCTCACTTGTTGTGTCAATATAATCTCAGACATTTAAGTTTGCTTTCTTTGAACATCCGCAAGCTAGCCAAATGCCTGCTGAGTTGACATGTTCACAGCACTATCTCTTTGACATGCGTAATCTCTTTGACATGCGTAATATCTGTGACATACATTCCCATGGCTGGCCCAGCTGGTGATAGGAGTAGACACGTTCACATTTGTCATACCATCGCGAGGGGGCACATATTCACTTTGGCTTGTGAAACCACTTTGAGGGGGGACCCATACATTAGCACTTGCTAAACCACTTGGAGGGGGTACACACCCGTTAACTCTTGCTAAACCACTTGAAGGGGGTACACATGCATCTACACTTGCTAAACCACTTGGAGGGGGTAGACATGCATTAGCACTTGCTATTTTGTCTGATACTTCATTACTATTTATGTTTATATATCGCTCCGTTCTAATTCACACTGTTCGTAAATTTCCTCATCAACCTTTGCTTGCTGTAATTATTGTTGCATTTCTAATTCTTCTTCTGCTGCTCTTAGAGCTTGTCTTTTCTTTAGAAAATAAGCCTTCACTTTCAACGAGGCTGCTCTGGCCCTAGCCTCAGTCAATTTTCCCTTCATAGAACTTGAAGCTATTGTAGACCCTGAATGATAAGAAGATTGGCTTTTCACAGATTTTGTGCCCATTGTAGACCTTTTGGCCTTGTCAAGAAATTCAATAATCCTTTTCATGAAGTTGAATAATTCCAATCGTGTGAAAGGAACCACTCGTCGGCGGTTTAATATCGGTTTCTTTGCTAAGGACTGCACGATACAGTTCATGAGTTTCCTGTAACCAAGTGCTAAATAATCAAGTTGATTCGTTTCTGTTCACACCGTTGTTTCATTCTGTACATCCAATAACAATAGCTTTATTTTGTTCATTTGTTTCGTTATGTTCGACAGCGCCCCCTTTCTTTTATATCCTTTAAACTCAATACTTCAAACTGCTTATCTTTCGACGTCTTTCGTTGGCATTCAATGACCTTGCATTCGCCTTGACTTAATCCGTTGCTCGACAGTAATTCTTCTACTTGACCTTGGGAATTAATATTAACAACAACATTCTTTTGGTCCTTTAAGGTAACTTAATCCTTGTTCTCCTTCAATATTACCGTAGAATCCTTGTCTGGGTGTTCTTTTAAACTCTCCATCACAACATGAAACCACAACTTTCAAATTCACATGTGTCACTGTAGTTTGTTGTCCGTAAGTTTGGCGTATTTTTTTGACTGAAACCGTAGCTGTTATGACACACAGAACAAAAGTTAATTGGCAAGTTTTTTGGAACGCTTCAATTACTTCTTTAGTTCCTCTAAAAAGACCGTACAAATTTCAAAGAAACACATAAATCCAGAGGGCCCAAAAAATGTCGATCTGCCAGTCCTCGCCATGTTGTTCATGTATGGCGCCAACACCGCGGTCAAACGTCTGCGCATGGGCAAGATTAAAAGATAAACTAAAATGGCTTTTTTTTGTCACATGTTGGAGACCAAAATGAAAAAGAATGATTGTTTTTGTTGGCCTAGAAATAATTCCTCCTCATTACCGATAGCTGGCAGACTTCCTTTGAGTCTTTGAAGTAATTCACAAAAGCACTGTCGTTTAAAAACCCGGAGATTACGGAAAATTTACGCTGCAACATGGTATTAAGAATTTATTATAAAATCTGATTTGGTTTTGACTTTGCAGTTGCATCCCTTGTTTAATTAAATTCACGTTAGTTCCGTTGCTTTTAATGATTAACCCTTATTAGTGTTCAAGTCTCAACTTAAGAATGGATTATCTGCTATACACTATTTTGTTAACTGGTTCTAGCACTTCCGTTTTAACACTTTTTTGGTCGAACACAAGTCGATTTAGACCCCAGCGATTTTTTTTGTGTAAAAATAATCATCGATTACTAATACGAGGTTAGTGTTCTCGTAATAAAAAGAGTCCGTTATGATCATTAATTTTACTGATTGATTGGTAATGTAATTGATATTCAATGAAACTAAAAGTTGATAT
>JAOBAT010088849.1:0-12474 GCA_026413305.1 Hydrozoanthus tunicans
ACTCGGCGCTACGCGCCTCGTCGGCTATTTACCATCTCATATCCAACGCGCGCTCTTGGAATAATTGTTAATTATTAATCCTCTCTGTAGCTGAATGCGCTTTCGTCTTGACTTCCTTCTTTTTGTGACTCGTACCTTGTACCCATGGTTTCTAGTTTCAGGTGTCAAGTATCATATTTGACCATTGATCAGAAATATCTAAAAGTACTCTTGAATGAAAATAATTTATAAATTGGAAACAAAGATTTGATAATATCATAACGCGTGACGGTGTTTACAACAGCGTCTTAGAGCGTCAAACGTCAAGTCTAATTTCGCCGCCTTGGAACTTACGTTGGGAAAAAATTCTTAGGTAAATTTCTAATGGTCAAGAAGGTTTGATTAAGAAAACATTGACGCTAAGCTCTTGTGTCAGTGTAAAATCTCGAGTTCAATCTACGAGAACTATACCAGCTTTTGATAGCCGCGTAAAATGGTGTTTTGATGTTTTTCAGCCTTTATTTATAAAACTCTGTTTTGTTTCCTTCTAAGCCCTCAGCTGCATGTCCCGGACGAAGGACATGCGCAACTCGAAACGCCAAATGGAATCCGGTCTAGGAAGTGCAGGCATGTGTCCAAGAACTAGTTTGTCTTTGCACGCGGTTGAGCCAGTTACACTGCACAAGTTTTCATTAACGATCCTATGAACTAGGAAATTTTCAACTATTGAGGACTCATAAAGACACTGTTCATTTGCTCACTGTGTCTTATTTAGTTGTGAAAGTTTTGAAATTCTGGCCAATACGAAATCAGAACATGATTCCTTGGCTGAAGTCAATAAATTGAATATGTGATTCTTAAGTGTTGAAGCGTTTTACGTGTGTTGTTTGTTATCAAAAGCTTTTTTATACAGATCTATGTCTATGTTTTTGAAACAGCTTTCCGTCTTTTTAAGTTCGTTGTTCATTCAATTTCCGAACTGGAGTGACACTGTTTTTCCAACTTTATCGGATGTGTTGCAATGGTTTCCCAAAAACGTTTATTAATCGCTGTATTTTGATGAAGAACGTTCTACCGCTCAGCGACTTGTTCATTATGAGAAAGGAACATGACACTGGGTGTGAACAAGAGACCTTACAGGAAAACTTGGATTTGTAAATGGTTTAGGATTTTAAATTATTCTTTACCGTTCTGCACGGACAACTTGCACGAATGATGCACTTGAGTATTGTGAATTGCACAGCAGTTTTCGTTGGTTTCAAGCGCTGTACTATTTGGGGCAGATTCACTGTCTGTCGTTGGGTGTTAAAATAGTCACTGTAAGTTGAATGTTTGCTTCTATTAGAAACTTTAATATCAAAAAGTGTATAAGTATTTAATAAGTTTAAACAAATATTTATGATGCCGTATCTTGAAATAGATTCTTTTCTCCCTTATTTAACACAGTGAGCACGAGATCCATGAAATCGCCACGAGTAGAGAAAGACTAAAGTAAGTAGGTAAAAAGAATAAGAGATTGATTACAATTTTGTTTGTATCATTCAAAGTGCTATTTTGCTTCCGGATTCTGGATTAAGATATCCCCACGCTTCAGGTGGTCCAATATTGCCAGAAGCCCCCCTTCATCCAAATACCCTCATGTTTCCAGAGAATGTCCCACGTTATCAGATGTCCCCATGTTACCAGATTTCCCCATGATACCAGATGCCCCCATATTACCAGATACCGTGTTACCAGATGTCCCACGTTTCCAGATGTCCTCATGCTACCAGATGTCCCCATGTTCCTAGATGCCCCCATGGTACCTGATGCCCCTGTTACCATTAGCACCCCCCCCCCCCTTCATCCAAATACCCTCACGTTTCCAGGTCCCCGTTTTTCCAAATGCCCACTTGTTACAAGATGTTCCCATGTAGCCTGATGACCTTATGTTACCAGAAGCCCCCTTGATCCAAATACCCTCACGTTTCCAGTTGTCCCACGTTACCAGATGCCCCCATGTTTCAAGTTGTTCCCATGTTACCAAATTCCCCTTGTTACCAGATTTCTCCATGTTACGAGGTTGCCCCAACGTTCCCAGATGTCTCCATAATACTAGATGCCCCCACGTTTCCACTAAGATGACCCCACGTAACCAGGTGTGTTTCCCGATGCTACTATGTTTTCCGATGCCCCAATTTTCCCGACCCAATGCTCCCTTGTTTCCTGATTCCCCCTTTTATCCGGACTCACCCATACCTTGTTGTGTCAGATTTCCCTGATATGTTTTCAGTACTGATAACTATGTTGACCAAAATCCAGAGTGAGCTGACAGTTTCCAGAAATATAAAAGGAAAGATAATCCGAATACGGACAACATAGTGATATTCACTAAACCAAACTAGAGGCAATATTTCGGTTTATTATCTTTAAACCATCTTCAGGCCGTATTCGGATTATCTTTCCTTTTATATAACTATGTTGTTCATTGCAATGCAGAGAAGTCATAGGAATGTGGAAAAGCCAAAAGCCGATGGAAACAGACACCAACAAAACAGCGGAAAGTGTTGCTGTTGCTCTCAAAAAGATAAAGGAGCAAGCCCAGTCTCCACGGAACAGCGTCGTGTCGAGAGCGCGGTTAGTAGAGAAGACTAAAGAGACTCGTTTAACTTTATTAGCAAACATGTGACTTAAAACATAAATGTTTTGTTTTGTAGTTTTCGACACGCTGCCATGAAAGCAGTGATGGGGAAAAAGTCGCTAAAAACCGTAAAAGAAGCTGACGTGAACGACCTGAACTTGGCAGTACTCGAGAAGTCTCTGCGTTTGTCTAGAACTCATTTAAGCGGTTAGTGCCCTTGAAAACTTGAAAACTTACTTGCTTGTTTACCTATGGTTTTTGAAGTTATAGAGTTTTTCTCTTGATCTCTTTTTCAAATTATATTTTCCTGTAATACTTCATTTGCAATACATCCTTTTCCAGATGAGTGCACGAAGAACTTCCGATTCACGTCTGCGTCGTACTCGGTCCTCAAAAGCGCCAAGACCATCAGGGCAGAAGTAACCCTCAGCAAAAAAGCAGAAAGCAGGTAAGTGTAGTTTTGCGACATCACAGGGTTTATTGTAGGGCAATGTTTATGGAGGATGATCTCCAAAAATATCTATATTTGAAAAAGTGAAGGGTTTTCACTCCTTTTCTCCATTACTTTTGCTACCTGTTGCAAAGGGACTCATTCACATACTCATAGACATCCTAACAATTGTCTTTTAAGAGACATCACATACTCATAGACATTCTAGTAATAGAGGGGATATTAATAGGGGAGTTATTTGAAGTAGATAATAACCCAACTTTGACGTTGTTCAAAATATCTCAAAATGAAATTAGATATACCCAACTCTTTTAGATTCATCTTTTTAGTATATACCAGCTAGGCTACGCTCAATTTCATTGGTTTAGAAAGAGTAAATGTGAGACAATATTTACCTCTGAAATGGTGTATCACTGACTATATGGCGAATGGAAGTAGTCGCCCGTTTCGTATCCTAATGCTTATTTTTCTTTTGGAAGGAACGTCTTTAGATCAATTGCCTCGTTGGTATATACTAAAACATTTGTTCTGTTTCAATTTCAAAAGGTAATGGTTTAATGTACATCTGCCTCGCGCCTTAGGCGCTCATAAGAGATGTTTTTCCACTATCCACCTTAATTTAGGTTAAGTGTTTAATGTGCACTGCTGCTACGACGGGCCTTATCAACGTTACGTTGCTTCCTTCAATATAATTAATTCCAGTGTTGCTGTAGTTAAACTTGCTGGATCTACTGCTGAGCTTTAACATTAACACCGTGGGGTCGAGCCTCGTGCCCAGTCTTTCCTCTCTTCCTAAAATAAACAAACCTGGGCACTAGTACCGTTAAAATTCTTACACTCATCGGCACTCATTAATATTAACTGCTGGTTAATTTATAACCGAATACTAATGCTGTTAATGTTGCTTCCGCTCCATCCCAACTACAGGCCAAATCACAGACATACCCGTACGCATGCACTGACGCCGTCAGTTGCTAGGCAACCTGCATGGTGAGATTGAAAAGGGGTCATATTGTTTTCGTGCGGTCAACGATTACGCGCTCGAATGCCAATCTAGTTTATATGCCTTTTTACTAACCCGCTAGAAGAGGTCTCTTTTCCCCTGCTACTGTTATTGTTTCAACTTTGAAATAATCCCTAACCAAATTCGCTACTTTCAAAGTTATAATTAGCCTACCAGACTGTATTTATAACTATTGGTATATCCATATTAAGATGCAAATAATTGGTTATTAATATTTTACATCCTGCAAAGTATGGCTTAATTAGAAGGGTAAACGGTTGCTTCAGTTCTTTAAACGAGATACTTGAGTGTTTGTCTATAGTAAAACATCAACTCCTCTTCTTAATAGAAACAACTGCTCCTACAAATTGCATGATCATTGTTCTCATTGTTTGTTTCTCTCCAGGGTGGTGTCGCCCTCATCACCAAGAAAGCTTTCTAACACCCTCCCAGCACCCTACAATCCCCGCACCCCTATCAGGTGGGGTGAGGTTAATGTGCCAGTTCTGATCTCTGATAGCAAGGTAAGCTGTCCTACTCGTACGTGACGTCATTCCAAAACCTTCGTTACGTGTATCCATTTGCAGTAAGGTTAGCTGGTTATATTTTCTGTTTTTAATACCATTGTAGTAAAATGCTTATCATTACAGTGTAACTTTTCGCAAAAAAGGCGAATGCCAAAGCTGAAAACTAGTTTTGTAACATTAACTTGTAAAAAGAAATACTGAAACTCACAAAAGCAAGACTCAATTGTACGCTTTCCATTTAGATCGAAGCGAATGGAGGACCGAAGCACCTGGTAACGCCAAGGAAGGAGAGCGTCGGGAGTCCAACGGGGACGTTTTCTGAAGGCAGCGACCATAGCGATAACGAGTATGACGACCAGAAAAGACGCAAGCCCATCCCTCTTCCCAAACCGATTTCAGTTGACTATGAAACCAGAGATGGCATGGCCAAACACAACAAGGATTACTACGCCGCCAAGGGAACGCTGGTAAGATCGCTGTTTAATACGTTTTGTATATCAAAAGGTGATTAGATTTGATAAATAAATTAACAACGCCGTAAATGAAATGAGAAGCTGACGTTTCGAGCGTTAGCCCTTCGTCTGAGCATCAGATGAGATGCTTAGACGAGGGGCTAACCCTCGAAACGTCAGCTTCTCATTTCATTTACGGCGTTGATAATTTATTTATCAAATCTAATCACGAGTTTATTTCTACCCGCCGACGCATTGAACATTTTCTTTAAAAAACTATTCACATCGAGTTTTGTATATCAAAAGAATGTTAAGCTACAAACTTGAAAGTGAAAATCAGTTTAAATTGAGTGCAATGTTGAACCAGTTCAAGCCAACTCTTCACACATATGACGTCATAGCCTCTCTCTTTGCTGATCTTTTATTTCTGAGCCGACGGTACAGCGCGGTGCGTAACTTGTTTAAAACTTGAATTTCTCGGAAAACTAGGACGACGAGAGGGAAGAAGAGGATTTTTGTTAGAAAATGATTGTATTTAAGGGCTAACTCTCCTTGATAAATACTTGCGATCTTTGATGCACATACACCTGCACAGGGAAAAGAATGTTTTCACCTTCTATTGCTAGTCTCCTTCGCAGCCGTTTGTTTACAAGTTTGTTGTTTCTTTCTTGTAACGCAAAGCTTTTCTGCCCCACACGAGAAAAAAACGGCCATAAAGTGGACTATACTATTGCCAAATTAAACATAAAGACATTTTGCTTGCAGTTTTTAAAACTAGAAATTTGTCAACTCTTTGTTGCTTTTAGGTTTTAACTAGTTAGAACCAAAAACTTACTTGTCGTGCGTTTTCAATGTAGACATTTCGGGAGCTAGAAAGCAAACAAGGAATTACGATCAACATGATTCACAACAGCGGGTATGCCAAAGACAAGGATTTCTATATTATCCTAAAGAATCCAACAGACTCAGCGGATCTCGGTGAGCCGAACATTGCAAGGGTTACAATCATTGATAATGACGGTGAGTGAGCCAGCCCCTTGGCCGGGTTGTTCAAAGGCTGGTTACCTTTAACATTGGGGTTAAGCCAAAATTCAAGCAGAAATTTCTTCTCAAACGAAAGGCATACTTTTTCTTTAAAATACTGCTTAAATTTTCCACGGGAAAATAATGTCAATTCTAAAATCACAGCTGAAATAAATCTCTGTAAGACTGGAAACAAGAATGTAGGATTAAAACTAATTATTTACTATTATTATTATTGTTATAATTATTATTATTATTATTATTATTATTGTTATTATTATTATTTTTTTTTATTTTTTTTTTATTCTTCTTCTTATTATTAAAACTAACCCTTGTTTAGTGCTAATCGGCTAATCGGGCCCTGGTCAATATCTTTGAACACGCTGTTAGGATTAGACCATCCATTTTTAAGTTTAGTAGATGAGCTGCATTCTTTGATCACTAGATATAGAACGTGTTTTAGAACGTTTTAAACTGCGTGAAATCATCTTTTATTTTGCTTAGTTTATGATTGTTTTACTATTCAACAATCATCATCTCGTTACGTACACCTTTCATCAATCATTGTCAATCATTCATCATTTGTTTTTCACGTGTGGTTGTTTATTGTTTATTACTCATCACGAATCACGCATCATTCTTTATTGGAATTTTTAGAAGTTTAGTATAGGCGAGCTGCATTCTTCCATCGCTGAAACGTGTTTTGGAACGTTTTAAATTGCATGAAAATCGTCTTTCATTTTTTTAAATTTATCATTGTTTTACCATTCAACAGTCATCATCTCGTTACATCCATCTTTCATTAATCATTGTCAATCATTCATCATTTGTTTTTCATGTAAGATTATTTATTGTTCATTACTCATCACGAATCACGCATCATTCCTTATTCGAATTTTGCGTTTATCATTCATCATTTAAAATAAATTTAACATTCATAGTGCATCCGTTCTTCGACATGCACCAGTTATCAGTCTTCGGTCATTTTTAATACTCGCATGATTAATTCATTGTTATAAACCATTCTTCATTCAATATTCATCGATGACCGTTTTTTATTTACTATTCATATTTTCATCTGCCTCAAGTCAGATACGGTGGATTTCATATGCTGAATTTGATTTTCCCCTTTATTTGAAAAACAGGCTGTTAGAGTTAATATATGTCACAATTATTCTTTTCAGAACCTGGCGAGTTTTTATTCGAACAAGCCAGTTACTATGCGAACTTTGTCACCAGAGAAGTAACAGCCAAAGTAATCAGACGAAACGGTTGCGATGGTGTCGCCACTATCAGCTACAACACACTGTAAGTACAATTATTTAACTGCGGCTTTCTGCAAGAAAAACCACAGTGAAAGAAAAACTCGCTTCAAAGAAATGAACATCAAAGGTAGTTTAGGGAAAAGCAAGAAAAAATGTTAAATTTGAAGAACAAAAAAATGGTATTTAATTTCATTCTTTTTAGAAAGTACCATGTATGGTATTTTGTTTTGTTGTCGACTAACCTTGTTTAGCTTCGTTCCTTAGCAACGGCACTGGACTGGGCTCGTCTGTCAACGAGCTTGGGCTAGGCAGATGCGACTACGAGTTCATATGCAATCAGAAGCTAGTATTTCAACACGGAGAAACCTCTAAGCAGATTGCAATAGGAATAAACCCCGAAAGTCTGGTAAGGATTGAGAAAAAATACAACCAACGCATTTTCCTTGTAATTCCTTCTCTCTGTACTGGGGGCGGGAGGAGCTTGGCTATGTGTACCATGGGCGGCGCAAGCAAAGCTGTATTGGGGGGTGGGGGGGGGGGGGGGGGCACTGTGAGAAAATTTTAACTGTTCACTATAAAAGCTAAGTTTCCTTTTCAAAAGTTGTTGTTGTTAGCCAAGGGAGGAAGGGGGCTCTGGCCTCCCTACCAAACTATTGTGGGGTGGGGGGCGGGGGAGACAGTACACTCCCCCCGGTTTAGCCGCCCATGGATACGAGATAGGCGCTAGTTTCTTTTTCCGATATGTTTTGAGTTTTGGGCTAATAAAGAACTTCCTAATACGACAACTTTTTAAAATTTTTTTTTTTGCTTTTTCTGGAATGGATTTAAAAACAAAGAGAGATTCTGACCGAATGGTCAAAAAAGCGATAGTACAAAATACCGTTTGAAGTCGGACTTTTCCGTCAATTCTTAATTGCTACGAGACAATTATTTACAACGTCATGTCAAACCATCTCACAAATGCCATGCGTGTTTATCTTCAATTGCTTTAACAAAGCAAAGATAAGAGACAATAATAAACATTAAAATCCTAATTTCTTCTTCAGAATAAGAACTTTATGATCATCTTACACTCGCCATCTCCCGGGGCTCGTATTGGACAGAAAAGCGCAGCTGTGGTGAACATATCAAGCGGTAGGTGGTTTGTTTGAGGGTGCAAACCTCGGACCCAGTATGGGCTACACTTAATTAGTAGGAAGTAGCACGGCGAAAGGCTCTCCGTACCAAACAATTTATCATCCTATTGTTTCACTGGATCTCCAAGGAGTTTACTCTGTAAATCAATGAATGAATGATGCATGATCCGCTGAGAGCAAAATCTTACCTTCTCGGCCCTCCTGAGTAGTTTTTGGATGTGTCAACAGAAAGTGTTACTCAATCCCGGAAGGAAAATTTTTGTTAATTTACGCGACCGCAATTACATCAATCAGCAGATCAAAGAAGATAAAAAAAAAAAGAACACGCAAAAATTTATACCTCATGGTTAAAATTTTTTCAAACCTCCCGCCCTTTGTTCAGTCCGCTATTGATTTGTCCAAATACGGACATTCCGATTAAGAAAAACAAAGAAACTGAAACCGAGTTCTTTGATACGCTGCTGCCTGTTGTATCCAACTAGCATTTGAAGAGATTCCTAGCTACAATAGATCGTTTTCACCTGACGTCATAGCGGAACTGTTGGTGCCCTTGAACAAAAGAATTTTGATGATTTGTTATGTTTAGAGCGCCAACATGGCCGCCTCGTCTTTTGTCTTTGGCGTCTCTAGGGAATGAGTGAAAACGGTCTATTCACGATCACGCATGCGCAAAAGATGGCGACCTGAAAAATTACCCATAAGGGAAGAAGCCAAAACAATGGTATTTTTAAGGAACCCAATTTTGTCGAGGGAGGTGGTGGGTGGCGGTACATACCCCCCTACCCCACCCCTCCCCACTTTTTCAGAGCTCAATTTCTCAAAATCTGATTTAGGGGTATTGGTTTTTATTGTATTATGGACTCCTCTCTCCTTAAAGAAGGCGTTGGTGCAAGCACTTTATCAATATCTGTTTCAGTAAACATGATAATTGCTCCTGAAATTCAGCATTTTTGAAAAAAGGTGGTGGGTGGCGGCACATAATACCCCACCCCCTAAATTGGGTTCCTAGGAAGTACCATTGTTTTGACCTTTTCCCTAACTCCTAGCACATATGCTTAAAACATATAAATTGCACAGTAAGAACCTGTAAGCCTCAAATTTGACACACACAGTGTTATTTAAGTACAAGGAGGAGTTTTACCAGCTGTTACCTTCCCTGAGCTTCTTTTAGAGGTGTAAGGTTTGCAATGCATTCTGGTAAATTATACAGCCGTCTTCATTTACGGAATGTTCGATTGTAGTAACACTTTACTCCTAAAGAAAAGAACTAGGAAATAAAATAGTTTAGATAGCTCTTTCTCTGATTCAACTTACTTCAGCAAACTGATCATAACAATAACTATAATAATAATGATAATAACAACAATATTAACTTGTTTTAGTAATAACAACGACAACAATAATAATAATGATAATAATGATAACATTGATAATAATAATACCAATCATAACAGTATATTCTTAAGAACAGGATGCCCAAGTCACGCTAAAGGGTTCTCAGTTGGTAACAAGTTAAGATAATATCCATGGTTTATGGTATTAGATATATGAACAAGTATACGAATACACTTTGCATTGTTGTGAGTTGACTCCATTTTTTTCTTAAGTATAACGTTTTTTTTCACGACCTAATATAAAATAACCTCAATCATAAGCAGTCTTCATTGAAACAAAAAAAGGCAAACTGGTTGAAAGATGAACAACTATCAAGCAGTGATTTCCTGTTTCAGATTAGTAATTTAGAATACGACCCCTTGTATAAATGATGGCGATTGAGATCTTCTTTTGTCTACATTCAAATTAGAGCAACTCAAGAACGAGACCAGTTGCGCTAATTTAAACGTGGCACATCTACATCGCCGCATTTTGTGCATGGATGTCCGTGACAGGTTGTAGAGACTAATATGACGACTCACCTTTTCAGATGTTGATGATATCGTCGAAAGAGTAGCAAATATTATCACGGCCGAGGACGAGGAAAGCTTGTCGAAGTCCTGGAGAGCACAATTCGAAGAGTGAGTTCGCAGATACAGTTGAAGATATAAGTCCTAGCTGTCCATGTCATAAAATGTCTTTATTTATCAATTTTTTTTTTATTTGGCTTGAGCTCTTCTTGTGAAAAATGAAAGCTAGGCATGGCATATTGTTCAATATTTATAATGTTCGACGTAGATTGAATTCTGTATATACAGACATATTTATATATTAGGCCAGATAAGTTTACACCTGAGAACCGGCACAAAATGATGCAGTGCTCAGACACGTACTGTTAAAGATGTAGTGCCCTTTCAGTCTCCGAGTACAAGTTAAGACGCAGTTTACACCCGGGTACTGAGACCTTGTCCCCGGGCGTGCACGTGCGGTGCCTGTGCCCGAATTCTGGCACGGTAACTTGAAAAAAAACCCAGTGTATTCACATGAGTGTTCAGAGAAAAACGTACTCTAACACCAAACCCGGTTATCAAGTGTGAAAATAGCCTTATCATACGGAACCTGTTCTAGTTGATACTCAGTATGCACCGATATTATTATTACCCTGCTGTTATCAACTGAGTATAACTGATATGTTTCTTTCAAAAGAGCGGTTCAGTTGAGGGCAGAACAGAACGAAGAAGGAAAAGAGGAACCACTCACCTGTGGAGATTTTCTTCTTCACTTTGTAACGTTCTTCTGGAAAGTCCTCTTTGCCTTTATTCCACCAAGGTACGGTACACTTCCGATCGAGGCTTCCGGGAGGGGGACTGGGACTAGCATACTTTGATATGGACGATTAGTCAAAGTGCATATACGCTAACAGCTTTTTTGGGATCAAATCAATTCATATACAGTTTAAAGTACTTCTGCAAAAAAATTTTGAAGTTTGGTCAAATTGTTTTTTTCTACAGTGGTTTGAATTAGAAAAAATTTTTCAGACATCTTGGTTCACGACCGCGTATTCGGAAGACTGGGTTGTGACGACATTCTCGACTAAAGGTATTGACTAAATGGGATTTTTCTAAACACAACGGCACAAAAGAAATGAAAACTGTATGAGGAATTGGAATGTACTTCTGAATCAATAATCTCTGATTCAATTGTGTCCATCTTGTTGTGTTTTGATACAGAGATGTCCAGGAATGACGTCATAATCCACTCCCCTTAAAACGCGGTCGTGAACCAACAAAACTTGAACTTCAAATATGTATAAAAAATCGAGAATACGACCGATTTCAAAAATTCTTTTCTGAGACGTCCTTAGTTTCCAGTTAGTGTTATAGGCATTTTAAAATGTGACTTCGTTTTTTTCCTCAAATGCAGGAAAGTGTGTGGCGGCTGGCCGGCATTCTTTGCTTCGCTGTTGTTGATCGGTGCACTCACCGCTATTGTGGAACAGGTGAGGCAATACATCTCTTTATCAATTGGTCGTCTTGGCAACCTCGTACTCATAACTTTCGAATCCTTCTGTAGTTTCTAAAACTGTCCACATCGCTTCTTTCCGCTTGTCGTCTCCTGATGTTGACAAAAAGCAAAGATGTAAGCCTCAGTTTGTCGTGAAACCTGTAAAACAAGTTTTCTAAAACTAATTGTAACTAACTTATTCACGTCACCACAATGTTGTGATTATGTTGCGCTGACTACGGGTTTCTCTGAAGGTTGATTATTAAACGAAGTGAAGAGAAGAAAGCGTATAGATTTCAGTTATGTGACGTGAATAAGTTAATAACTGAGTTTTAGAAAACTGGTTTTACAGGTTTCACGACACAGTTTGAAGAGCTGGTCAACATCTTATCTAACTTGCAAATAACATTGTAAGAACGATATGACGTAGGTTAACTAGGAGCAACAACAAAACTATAACGGTGACAAGAGCTAGCGATGGCCATGCATGGAGATGTGGGTTAAGAAGGTGATGCAATAGCGAAGACAATAACGATGGAGATGGAGATGGTGACGACAATGTAGATGGCGATGGAGATGTTGTTGACAATGACGATGGCGATGGAGATGTTGTTGACAATGACGATGGCGATGGAGATGT
>JAOBAT010088860.1:0-11586 GCA_026413305.1 Hydrozoanthus tunicans
ACTCACTCTTGCTTGCTTACAGACCCGACAACATAGTGGTACACCCCGTCTTATAAGACGGGAGTGACCACAAAAATAGTTAAATGATAATTAATTTAAATAGGTAAAAGAAGAAAATTAAAGAGAAAAAATTCAGCGAGGAAGAGTCACAACAGAGCAAAGCTCCAACTAGGTGAAAGCCTAACAAAACAAAATGGTAGAAGGGAATTAAACCAAAATACGAACAAAAAGGCTATTTCACTAAAATATCAAAATATACCGATACAAAGGTTTACGTTTAAATAATCTTTAATTACAATTAATTTGTCTCTATTTTCTATTATTATATGATACTAAAAACGTTTTGTTTAATGATTTAAGGTTTTAAAGGCCTCACTTGCTTATATCTCTCTTGATTTCAGCGGTACTTCGAATGTTTCTGAAGAGGAAGATAACGGATTAGACAATGAGCTTGTGAGTAAACCTTTGTTTGTGAGTAAACTTTGGCAAGTTTTAAAGAAGTAACATAGAACTCATTAAGAAAAGCTAACGTTTGTTTTTGATGCTGTCTTGATTAAGTTCAACTTTTGTTTGTAGGATGATCTAGTGCCAGGATCTGACATTGATAGTCAGAGGAAAATTGAACACCTGTTAGTCAGAGAGGAAAGAGTGGAGGACATTGAAAGTTACCAACGGTAAATAATAACAATAATCACAATCAATGGAACTTGGCATAGTCTTCAAAATTTGTTGTTCAATTCTTGTTTTAACTGCCACAGCAGTGTAGGCTCAGTTGATCTGTACTTTGGTTACGAGAGTGTTTTCGAACAATAAATTTCGGAAAAAAGGTTAATACATTCTTAAATCTGTAAATTTTGGGCAAACAATGGCTCTAAAGGCACTTAGAAATTTGCTAAACTCGATTAGTTAACAAACAACACCAACGTCTACGAAACGCTTGACAAGCCAAAAGTTGTAAAACCGTTTGATTCAAACAAGAAGCTTGTCTATCGAGTTCTAAACACTTCATTTAACGCATAAAAAGGGTTCCTCACCACACTAGAATTCCAAACGTTTGTGATATAAAGTCAGTGATCAAAAGTCAAGAATATTTTAAAACTTTCGGAAATTTTAATTTTTGGGACCTTTTTTACGTCCGAAAAGTAAATGGTCCGATTATTTTCGTATTAAATTTATTAATATCGTTTTAAAAGCTATTAAGTAATTTGCGCAAGCATTCCAACTTTATCTACTTCAGTTTTTTTCTAAACAATTTAAACCTTTGGTTTGTTTTTATTTGTTCGTTAGTTTTAGGTAGTGCAATGGTCAACTGTCACCAAACCTCGTTACAAGAATTTGTGCCTCCGCACGTACAAACTTCTTCTACCATTCTTGTAACCAATATTTTTGCTGTCTTTGTAGGATAATCGGAGGACAAGTTTTCATCGGCATGGTTAGTCTTCAGTACCAAGCTAAAAAGGTACACATATTTAAACCAGTGAGAACAGTGGAAACAAAGTGCAATGGAGTACAGTGGACCCCTGATATCTTGAACCCTAGATTTCTCAAGCAAATTTTTTCAAAAATTGCTGTAAAATACTTACAGTAGTTTTGTCCTCGATAAGTTGAATTCTTGATATTTTTAACTTTTTCAAATCCCTTGAAGATTTGAGTTATGTTATGGGAGTCCACTGTAGTTAGGGACATGGGAAAGTCTGTATATTGGGTATTTGTTGGAGGATCTACCTTTTCATAGTACTGTAGAGTTGCTTCATTATACTTCATCTTATCAGGGCCCAAAATCATGAATTACCACTGCAAATCTAGAATAAACTTCCTTTGTTAGTTTTCTTTTTGACAGAAGGTCATGTTTTGTTCGAAAATTCCACAAGTTTTGTGCTTCAGTCTCTTTATAAAGAAAATGGTAGATTAGGTTGTTTTTACTCGGGCTACCTGTGGTAGGCCGAGTCTACATCTATCTATCAATCTATGAGTCTATCGACGTGTCGACAAACGTGTAAGCCTGCAAATGTTTCAAGACTGAAAACAACAGAGCAAGGCCCGTTCAAACAAATGAACTTCAGTTCGCATGTACTTTCGCAGCTAGGAACACTCACTTGGAATTTTGTTCAAAGAATTTTGAGTGTGAACTAGAAGTTGAATGAAAATATTTAGCAATTCAAAATTCCATTTCGAACTATGACAAAATTAAAACACGCATTATAGATCGTACACATTTCTGAGGTTCCAAGCTTAAGGGTAGCCCGAGTAAACGCCAGTACAGGCGTCTAGTCTCCTCTGAAAATGAAACTAAAGCCGCCTTTGTAAGAATACATGTCTTAAATTATTTCAGAACAAATAATTCCTCAAATTTACAACTTGGTAAGAACATACTGAAGCTTGGGAAAGTGGAGAAACTTCAGCTTTTTTGGTTTCGTTTTCTAGTGGAGATGGTTTGCTGTTTTAGAAATGTAGAGTGATGCCAAATGCTCGTACAATTTTGCCATATTGCTACTCGGAAAGTGGATGTACAAAGATAATTAGTGCGTTTGTTTATCTTTAAAGAAAACAACACCGAGTTGCTGTATTTTGTTCACGGTGGAGGCAGCGTAATGAGTATGTGGAACGTTTACTATCACGTTTTAACCCATTCAGTCCCATTTGTATTGTTGAATTCTCCCAACTAGAACCAATATTTTTCATTGTACAAATTTGGGAGAATTTTACTTTTCATCTTCAGTACGCTTTGTTTGATCAGTTCTCTTTTTCTCAACCCCAAGTGTCTCATTTTGTAATGTAAAGAGAAGTTAAACGTTAATGAATGACTGGGACTGGAAAGGTGAATAGCGTTCAAGGCTGAAAGATTCCAAATCTTTCAAAACTTCTAAACATTGCTTCCAACTGTGCTTGAATCCTGTTTTTCCCAAAGTCTAACGAAAAGTTAAATGTTGATAACTATCTGGGACTGGAAGGGTTAATAACATTTAAGGCTTTGCTTCCAACTGTGCCTGAATCCTGTTTTGCCTCAGAGTCTGTGTTGACGATTCCTTTATGTTTATTCAGGATATCATCCCGTTTGTAGAAGACCTCAACACAGCGGGAGTTCGCTTTGTACATTTTTCTTCGGAAAACGAACTGAGAAGCCGGGTATGCTAATCATGGTTTCCACATTTAAAACCAGTTGGCTTGATATTTTGTGCATGGTTCTTCCAGCCAAAATCAGCCAAAACCATCCTTCATTTCGATTTTGAAACTTTGAAGCCTTAAAAATGCATAACTTGGTTTTCTCTGAGACTTCATAGTTTTTTCCCTGTTGTTTGATTGTAAGATATCTTTCTTTGAAAATCTTCAAATTTTGTTTAGTCGACTTACCATGACAAAATTTATAACCTTTGCGAGATTTGACTGACATTGACCGAGTTCTTCCAAATGAGCTGAAATAATTTACTCGAGAGGTTTTTTGAAGTAAGATATATTATTACCTTATATATAAAAGGCAAGGTAAAAATTTTTTTTAAAGTTTCCGAACGTTTTCGGTTAAAAACCATCTTCAGGGAATAAGGTTTCCGCATATTGCTGTTGATTTAAAAGTTCTAAGTTTTTCCCATTGGGGAATATATTACCCTGTATTTCCCATCTGTACACAGTTTGTGTTTTACTCCTTTCCATTAATGTCTTTTAAGGTGTTTGCGGAGAGAATGGGTCTTGAAACAGGGTGGAACTGTCACATCTCCCTGAGTGATCACGGTGGTCTCCATGAAGGCACGAGCACTGGAAACTCTTCAGAACGTATTGGAGAAAGTATTGGGGATGTGACAGTTGCCGATGAACACGCCGATCAAGCGGGACAGACAGACAACGAGGATGTCTCACCAAAACATGTCAGCTGGGTTGATGTCAAATTAGAAGAAGGCGAGAGAGGTATTAAAGAGGGCTTTGTCTGTGATGCACCAAAGTGACATTTGCCAAATTAAAACTGAACAGAAAGCTATATGTTGCTAAAACAGAAGCAAATAAGTAACTAATCATGGATGCCTAAAATGTGTCTAATTCTACATTTGTTTTTTGCTTCGCATTTAATCCTAGACCAATTGTAGAACATTTTATTAGCCACGCCCACCGTAGTAGGCTGATGAAATAAAGAAAAGTGGGTGATACGATATCTCAACCGTGTACTTGTCCTTGAAAATTCAGTTTTGTCCTTAAATAGCCCTTGAAAACTGGTCGTTTTTTCTTGTATGAGCCCTGTTCTTGTTTCACATGCAGTGCATTGTAGCTTCCAAGGCGTAGTCTAACTAAGCTGCATATTCCTGTCGCTTTTCAGCAAACTCGAAGAAGGAAAGCAAAGAGGAGGAGTTTATGAACCCAGATCCAGATGGTCTTGCGAGCAGTCAGGCCTCAGCTGTCGATGATTATTGGTTTTTCTCCAACAGGGCAAGTTGATTGTGTTTCCTCGTTGTAGTTCCCAGTAGCGCGCTCATTAGGCTAGTATGACCTCAGACGTGCTGGTGTTGCTTTAACAGGAAGCACAAAGCATGTTAGAGTTTTGCATACTTTTTCTTACCATTCTTTTTTCTCCACACTCGGCCGAATGGGAATGAATTTAGTTACAATATTTAAAACTGGTGTAGTTTACATTAGAATGTCACAACCAAAAATAGCTGAACCACCAAGGGAACTACAAAGATAGGAAGTTTAAGATCTACATATTGGTTTTCTGGCTAAGAAAATGTTTTGAAAGTGATTGCGGATAGCTTCTTTAATCTTTAACTTGAACTGAGCCGAGGCTTCGCCTAAGAAAATGAAACAGCTGGAAAACTTAAAAGACGGCGGAGCTAAAAAAATAAAACGTTTATTTACAAAGGAAGCCTTGTTTTGGAAAAACTTTAATTAATGACGCTACAATTGCCGGGTTGCACGTGACGTCATGGTGGCCATGTTGGTTCCCTTGAGCAAAAGAATTTGATGATTTCTTTGTTTATGGAACCAACATGGCCTCTTTGCCTTTTGTTTTTGGCTTCTCTAGGGAGTGAGTGAAACCCAAGAACACTAGTATAGCAACGTGCTTTTGGGCTTGCTCTGTTTCTTAATAAAGGTTCTCACGTTTGGGGGGGGGGGGACCAGCCAGCCTTGCTTTGGTTTCGGCCGCAGTTTCTGTTGACCAAAAGACCAACAACAACTTTAGCCTCAGCCAAGTGGGACGGTCCTTACTCCACAAGAGCAGAGTCGAAAAGTTGCTAATGTACAAGTCACGTTTCCCTTTATCATTTGCAAACAAAGATCTTACAACAAAAGGTCACCGCGTGCTCCGACAAAAAGTTTAAAGAACAGTACGTTTTGCAACGTAGCACTAATAAACTGTTGTAGAAGTCGCAGCGTTTTAATTGCACATCAAACATCAGGCTCTGTGCAGTGGAAGTCACGCGATAAAGCTACTGTACATCAATCAGCTATGACAAAATGGTATGGAGATCAAGTCCAGCTCTTCACTACCAGTTTCATATACAATATTGATTTTGCATATGCTTTCTTTTTTTAAAGTCCATCTAAAGCATATTTTTTTAAGTTCCAGATGAAAAGTAGAACCTTTTAATAACAATAATTTTCGAAAATAAAACTTCTTCTCGCCGTTCCTGTTTATTTTTTAGGTTTGAAGCGTGCAGTGATGACGTAGCAGGAGGCATGTGACGAAGCACGAGGCATAAAGCAGAGACAATCTTTTGTATCTCAAAAAATTCAATTCTGGCTACAATATTCAACTTTAATCAATGAATTATTCCCTTGAAATTGTTTGAATTAAAAATTTCATGACATTTTTTAACAGAAAATGATTTTTTAAAACAAAAACCACATTACTCACTGCTGCTTCGTCACAGGTTACCAGTCCCCGGCCTGCTCGGTCAAAATTTGCATTCCAAACTTTTTTTTATTAAAAAGCATACTTAGGCATAGAAATATTCTTTGGTTAATCGAATTTTGAGTTCACGGATGAGAACAGTTTAATCCAAAAAGTAAAAAATTAAGCTTGATAGGGACTTAAGGTACTTAACGCCGAGACTTGAAACCTTGCCTGCTTACAACACCAACCTACTCTCCATAAAATTCTGAAAATCGTTTTGTCATTTCCAATTGATATAAGGTAGGGAAAGTCACGTGACCTCCAACTGCAAAGGGCCTGTAGGAGAGCCTAGTTATCATTAACAACTTATTAGTCAAAACAAATCATTATTCAACTGATAGTTGCTTGGTGGTGTGTAACAAAGGTGTTCTTTACTTTGTATCTCGTAAGGGAAAAGGTCAAAACAATGGTATTTCCTAGGAACCCAATTTAGGAGGGTGGGTTATTATATGCCTTTTTTCAAAAATGCTGAACTTCAGGAGCAAATATCATTTTCAACGAAATATATATTGATAAAGTACTTGCACTAACGCCTTCTTTGTGGATAGAGGAGTCCATATTGCAATAAAAACCAATACCCCTAAATCAGGTTTTGAGAAATTGAGCTCTGAAAAAGTGGGGAGGGGTGGGGTAGAGGGTTTATGTGCCGCCACCCACCACCTCCTCAGACAAAATTGGGTCCTTAAAAATACCATTGTTTTGACTTCTTCTCTAAGTGTTTAGATTTGAAAAGTTTTATTTGTAAACACTACGTCAGAGGTTTGTAATTATTACTATCGCCAGTTCTTAAAGGTTGAATTCTTTCTGCAGGCCAAGCTTCCTCGTGGAATCCAGAACATCCGCCCCCACCTGAAGGACATCGATAACGTTCCCCTCCTTGTGCCCCTCTTCACGGACTGCACTGCGCCTGGTCAGTAACACTGTCACTACGATTGTTTTCATTCATTCAGAATTTTAACTTTGTGAAAACGGACTAACTCATCACTCCTCCTGTTCGTTCATCATCTTTTCCTTCTATCCACTCACACATCCACCTTGCAGCTATTAGGGAACGTATAAAGCGAAAACGGGAACGCCGACGAAGACGGCAGAAAACGATAGTAAATACAATAGCTGCATGTTGAAATGCACCGTGCTGGTCAGCTGCACGTCATCATAACAGAGTGAAATGTTACGCCGACGCCGACGAAGACAGCAGAAATCAATAGTAAATACAATAGTTGCACGTTAGAATGCACCGTGCTGGCCAGCTGCACGTCATGATAACAGACTGAAAAGTTACGCCAACGCCGACGAAGACAGCAGAAATCAATAGTAAATACAATAGCTGCATCTTATAGCTGCATGTTGGAATGCACCGTGCTGGTCAGCTGCACGTCGTCATTACAAATGAAAAGTTAAGCCCAGGAGGACGACTTACAAAAAAATTTTGCCAATCTTCATTTACCTTTAAGAAAGACATTATCATCTTTTTCTATTCACAAAGCGTAACTCGGACAAAAGAGATAGCAGACCAGCCATACGTGCTTGAAAGGAGCAAGCAAGAAGGGTGTTTCTTGTAGGCTGTCGTCATCGACGTTCCATTCCTCATATCTTAAGCTCCCTATTTATAACGATGATTTATAAACCATCGACCAATCCATCCATCTTCTCTGACAGTGATAGTTAGACTCGTTGTTGTTGAAAATGGGGGTCTATTTCTCTAGGTCCTCTTAATGATATTTTTATTTTGCCCAAGAAATCAAACAGTCTAAACGATAAAAAGGTAATTTCTTCTGTTGGACAAAACAGCACTAACAGGTAAATAATTCAGTTGCTCAGCAACGGTAAATGACTGATTGAATGAGGGTCTCGTTGGTCAGTTTGTCAATCTTCCTTTCCGTCACTTTGCATTCTTCTGTCGGTTCATTTTCTCATCGTTTCATTTCATCGTTTGTTTGTGCGTTCATCAAAAAGTTTATCCATACATTTATGGTTGCTGGTGTCTATTTTAGCCGTTAAAGAGATGATAGCCATCATGCAGGAAAATGGAGAAGTGGTCAACTGTGCAGGCAGCTCGCTCAACTGCAACAATGTCGATATATTTGCACAAGCAGACGTAAGGTAAATTTGCTACCCCCTCCCCTTCCCCGTGCTCCCGTTGCGGTATAACCAGCACCATTTCAAAATTGAAACATTTAACCGTCGGCAAATTGTATTTTTGACAAAATACGCCATTAAGTTTTAGTTCCTTCGCTTATACGTTTGGATTAGGGGGAAGGTAGACTTATTAGAGAAGGGGGGGGGGCTTATTTTTAAATGCTCTAGGCTGGGGACTTACTAAAGAAGGGGCTTAAAAGAGGATGGCGCTTATTCAAGCGTAAGACCTTGTTTCATTATTAGTTAGGTAAGGCTATGGGTCGCGTACCTCGACTTTTGCTAAAACGAATTAAATGATAACAATATTTTCAGTTCCAGCCAATTTATCAACATCCAAACTCTCCTTACATTACATACAGAAAGTAAGACATGATCGGAATTGAGAATTGATTAAACGAAGTGAACAATCAAAGATGAAGAGTGAAATTCTCCCAAACTTGTTCAATGTCTCAGGTTGGGAGTATAAAGGGTTGACAACATTTTTCAATGTTTCCCTTTATAATTCGTAGTTATGTTTTTAATTTTGTATTTTGCTATGACATTTACCTTGACCCTTTAAACAAGAAAGAAAAAGTTTTGCTGAGAAAGTGCTTCATATTTATTGTATATGCAGCATAGCTATTGAGCCGCTGTTCCCACAAGTCTGTCTCAAAGGTTTACCAAAAGACTTCCGTTCAGGAACTCCGCTGTTGGGTCGAGACCATTCGAGAAACAAGTGCAGCCAAAATCGTGTTGAGGAGTCTGGGGAGACAGAAGAAGGTATCTAACTTCTGACGTGCTTGCAGGCGATTGGATGGATTTTAAGCGCGGGAATTCACAGGACACGGCGTTGCCGTTTTCCAATCCTGAATTTCGTAGTCGAGTGGTATTGGGAGCGAACGAAAACTTAAAAGGAGTAGGGGGGGGGAGTTTAACTTTTATTTAACTTCGCTATCCTTAGGTAGTTAGATAACCCAAAAGGTTTCTCAACCCAATTATCGGACTCCGAGGGGCTCTGGTTTAAGTTCCATATCCCAGAAGACGCAAAACTCTAACCGTTTGCAGATTTTAGAGCAAAGGCGGCACCTTCTCCTCAGTTATTTTAAGACCCTGAGTGAAGGTCCGGCACCGGGAACCAACCCGGGCCTCCCGCACGACAGACTGGTGCCTTACCAACTAGGCAAACGAATCGGCGGCTAACTATAAGACTTATACACTCACCTTTTGTTCTCGTGTTGATTTAGGGCTGATTATGTTGATCAAGTTCTGTCCTCAGTTTACAGTAAGTTTTCAATACCACTAACAAGCGCTTCAAACATCTTGTATAAGCAATATATAACTTATATATTATTGATATTATTATTTTATTTTTGTATTGTTATTATTTTCATCCTTATTGTTAACATTTTTATTGTTGTTTCAGAACTTTCTCCATTGGAGCTGAGCTCACTGCTAAACAGTCTTCCTTGTTCACTCGCTTTTCACAGGGATGTCGACTTCAAATTTACTCTTCTTTTGCAAGAAGTAAGTCTTACGTTTGTCTCTCCCTTTGCAAGCTGTCTTGTAAAAACAACTAAACACGCTTGACAGTCGTTTGCTAGCTTCCTACCAAACTCGCGCTCCTTGAAAACCGTTAACTTACCATGTTCAAATTGAGATCTTTTTGGCTCTCTGTGTTGCATGTGAACAGCAGCTTTTTCAGAACGCCAGCCTGTGAAAATGGAAAGTGTTAAGTGTGCCGTCCTGAAGAAGTTAAAGGCCCCTAAAACGCTTATTTCTACATGAACTTGGGACAAGCCGCGGCTTAAAACGCCACTATAGGCGAGTTTCGGTCTTTGTTATTAATCAGTCGACTGTTTTTAGATTGGAAGTTTGAAAAAAAGGTTTCTTTGTTTAAGTCCTGAAGGTGTTTAGGTTTGTAAACGTTACGTCAGCTGAAATCCGCCTATAGTCATGAGAAGTAAATATTTATATAGTTCAAAATTCGTAAACAATTGCTGCATGGGTAGCTTCAATTTAATATTTAATTTCATAACATGGCCGCGCGGAGATACGAATTTTCTCTTTAAGTGGTGAGATGATACTCACTCCAGTTTATATAACAAAATAGACTACAGTTCTCCAGCATATAAGTTTTAAAATTTTTTGTTCAAATATTATTTTGTTGAAATCGGACTATCAGCGTCCATCTTCAGGGTCAGTGACAATGGTCATAAACTGCCCAGAACTATTTATAGTGACATGCAAATAAAGCTATACGAGTTCTACGAAGGTGAATATGTCAAAAATTATATAATTGGTATTGATCTCCTCAAGTACTTCAAACAGTGATGTAAGGTAGTATTTCATAGTGCCTTTCCATTATCTCTTTTCGTAATACATACTCTCAGGTAAAGGGGGGGGGGGTCAAAACAAAGGGGTTGGGTGTGAAATTTCTTTAAAATTTGTTATATTTGGGGGGGGTGAGAACAAGATCAGATTTGAGAGCAGATGACAGCAGAATGGGCAAATGCCGAGATTAGATGATACTTATAAAACAAAACAACAGAGGCCAGCAAAGATATGGATAAATTTATTGAATGCTAAACTCTAGATTCTTGTTCAGCCCGTACTGTAACCCAAACAAAAACAGGGAAAGACGAACACCGAACTTGACATTGATCAGTTAAATTATTTGAAAATTTGACCACTGGATGATCGTACTTGAAAAGTAACAAATGGGGGTCGTAACAAACTACGTGGTTGGAGACAAAATCTAAAAATTAATAAGCGTCGCTAGAACTTTATGTGGAAGTTGAGAGTAGTGTTTTCGACTTCCATGCTTTTTTTATTTCTTTTTAAACCAATGACTTTCGTTGCTGCTGTTATTTATGTAATATGGGCTTCATTTCAGGCACGACAAATCTGCTGTGGAATGCGAAACTGTTTCACCTACATGCTCTCCTGTCAGTTAATGTTCTCCTTCCTCATGGTGCTGTCGTACATCTTTCTCCTGCCCCCTCCCCTGACGGGGCTGCATTTGTTGTGGTTCACTTGCGTAATCGTTCCCCTGATAAGCCTTTCACTCGTTGGAACAACGGTTGAGTGGCCAACGATCAAGACTATGATGACTGCTAAAAATGATAAAAAATTTAAGGTAAAATGAGATGATTGCCCTATTCAGTATTTGTCATGAGAAAAAGAGTCTAATATTTATATTTAGAAAAAGTTTCTGTAACTTATAAAGTTGCAGGTCGGCTCATATGTTTTGGTCCTGATTGCTTACTTGCATAGGCATGCTGGTTGCTGACTTGCATAGGAATTCTAGTTGCCGACTTGCATAGGCATTCTGGTTGCTGACTTGCATAGGCATTCTGCTGCAGACTTGCATAGGCATTCTGGTTACTGACTTGCATAGGAATTCTCATTGCTGACTTGCATAGGCATTCTGGTTGCTGACTTGCATAGGCATTCTGATTGCTGACTTGCACAGGCATTCTGATTGCTGACTTACATAGGCATTCTGATTGCTGGCTTGCATAGGCATTTTGGTTGCTGACTTGCATAGGCACTTTGGTTGCTGACTTGCATAGGCATTTTGGTTGCTGACT
>JAOBAT010088860.1:11686-41339 GCA_026413305.1 Hydrozoanthus tunicans
CTTGCATAGGCATTTTGGTTGCTGACTTGCATAGGCACTTTGGTTGCTGACTTGCATAGGCATTTTGGTTGCTGACTTGCATAGGCATTTTGGTTGCTGACTTGCGTAGGCTTTCTGATTGCTGTCTTGCATAGGCATTCTGGTAGCTCTTAAATTCGTAAAGATTCCTAAATTTTGCGTCCCCTATAATTCCTACTTTTATGCTTATGGCAATGTTTTAGTTATTCCTAAAAATCCTTTTGTGATCATGCTTTGGTATGGCTGGTGTCGTTGAAATTACTTGATATGGAATTGTTGGGTGCCAGTGTTAGAAAAAAAAACTAATCGAAAACTACTGGGTTCGAGTCAGCCTGAAGAAATGGTTTCTTTGACAAGTGTACATCATTTGTAACAAAAACCAATTACATGTCGAGCGCTAAAGTGTAGTTTTTTTCATGTTTGTAGGATATTACGTTTCCATTCGCGCGTTACTTCTGCCCAGGATTCCTCCCGTCCGCGTTCGTGTGTTGTCTTCTTGTCTTTCCTCTAACCCTGTGGAGATTCTGTTTGGACTTCCATGGCAACTCTGGCGAATGTCACTTCTTGTTCGGTAGCAGGTAAAACAATTTAGTTGTGATAAATTTGTTCAGCTGAAAGAAGCACCCCCAAATCGAATTGTCTTCACTTACCTAAATGTTTATTGAGGTACTTCAAGAAAAGAAACGTGAACTACAAAATCTCTCCCTTGTTTAACAATATTGTTTCAACTACGAATCAAGTCGATTCAAATCTGCACTGGTGATCTGTCTACCTCGAGGTGCATCAGCAGCCTAAGTTTGGCTTAAATACATCCAAAGGTTATGGATTGGTAGCAGATTCAAATAAAATGCAGTTATTTTTGGAACCCCAAATTACGTCATCAGTTGTGAACTTTTTAAAAAATGTTAATATTCAAGAACCATAAAATATTTTGAAAATTTTTTTTCACGACTATTCCTCATTTAGCAAGGTCTATCCACGGAAGTAAAAAAAGTTTCACTTCATAGGCACTTTAATACTGTTTTAAACAGAAGCTCTTTAGTTTTATAGAGCTGTAGGGTGTTTTTAAAATGACCTTTTGTCTCGTTTTACGATTTCTCAGACCCGTCAATGTTTGACCATAGGAATTATTTGTTCTTATTTGCAGTAACTCGTCAAACTTGTGGCTCCAAGAGGGGACCGGGGAGAGTGGGGACCTGGCACTAGCACAGGATGTGAATGCGTTTTTTCTCGTTATCTTCTGCGGTAAGTACATTTTTATGCAAAACCGGACAAAAATGCCGTCAGGGCCCGGTGTTTAAAGAATGGTTAACTTTAACTCAGGGTTAAGCCAAAATTTGAGCAGTAATTTCTTCCCTAAGGAAAAGTTCGTACCTAAATCCTTTCTCAAGCCTAAGTGGCACTTATATCCAGTTTCCGTAGTGTTAAGCGGATGAGAGCCTTTGACTCCCCCTGCACAGGACACTAATCTATCGCAGGTTAGACTCCAGCAGAAGCTGATACTCATTTATACAGCTGAGTCAACTGGAACAAGTCAGGTAAAGCGTCTTGTTCAAGGACACAACACAGTGGTCTGACCGGGACTCGAACTCGCAACCCTAGGATTACGAGTCGAATTCTCTAACCGCTCGGCCACCTGGCTCGGTTAGCTTTTAAGTTATACCAGGGGGCCAGTGCCCTTTAAAGTATATCAATTTCACTTTTTTTTTATCTACTTGTAAATATTATTATTTGGAGGGTACAAATAAAGTTGTTGTTGTTGTTGTTGTTGTTGTTGTTGCGCTGCCGACAAGGAAAGAATCGTGGTTCTTATAAAATACTGTTTAGATTTTCCACAGACAAAACTTAAATGCTAATTCCAATCAAACTTGTTTTTGTAAAGTGGGAAACAAGGACGTAGGTAAAAAAACTGAAACCTGGGTTAGTGCTAATTGGCCTTTGAACGACCGGGCCCAGAATCGTAGGTTTTGATTAAAAATTGTAGCAAAGCTGTGGAATTGTTGCATGAAAGATTATGCATGTCTAAGCATAAATATGTGGAATCCTGAACAAGAAGCTTATGCGGAATCCTTTTTGTTACAGTATTTGTGTCAGCAAGTTTTGTTCATCGGCTGCACCAACTGTGGCAGAAGCCATACGTCAGCAAGGCGTGGTTTTGTTCGGCATCGTCGGCGTAAGTTCAACTCTTCAAGTTATAAAACCTGTTTAAGTTTGCTGTAAAAAAGTTTAGAAGATCGCTATTGCGGTGAATAGATCAAACGAAGCCAACTGCTCCATTTTCCCTTCTTTTTTAGGGTTTTGTTGCAGATTCTCTATTTTGCGATGTCTCAAGCATCTCGCGGTGACTCCAAAGGTCACAGCCTGACCGACTTACCGCTTGAAGTTGTCTTAGTTGTACTGTTGTGGCCTCCAATAGCACTATTCATTAGCGAACTCCTTAAACGACGCTATATTAAGTAAGTGATCTTGTTTGAAGGTTTTTGTGTTTGACCAAGGTATTAAGATTTTAGCTTAGACTGACTCAAGATCTAGACTCAAACTGACGTCAGTTCGCCGTGTGCCCTCCCGTATTCAACGTTCTTGGTTAACTCCCTCTACAAAGGCGCGAGCCTGGAGACTAGTTTCCAATCTAACGCCGCTTAGAAACAGGGAACGGCGCAGGACAAGCGCGCAAAAAAATATGTGACTTTACCTCCCTGCCGTTCGCGGGGAAAAAATTCGTTATGCCTGCGCCGGTGATTAGGTATCTAAGTGGGTTTTTACTGTTTACTGAGAATTGCCTTGAATTTTAGCTGACTGATAAAATTCGAGGCAATAAGCTGATTACTAAGAGAAATCAGATTATTACAATGGAACAAAAAAATAGCTGGTTATAAAAGACTGTTATGGCAGTTTAGACCGCTTTTTGAGAGTTTGATAATCTTTTGGAGCTAGAGCTGTTTAATTGAGACCGACGAGATTCGCTTGTGTTTAACAAAAACTCATCGAGCTTGAACAATAATTGATCGAGATTGAACAAGAATTAATCGAGCTTGAACAATAATTGATCAAGATTGAACAAGAATTGATCGAGATTGAACAAGAATTGATTGAGATTGATAAACTTATTGAATTATTTTGGTAAGGCCAGGCTGATCGATTGATCGAGACTTTTAGCAAAAAGAAGTGGTTGAGAATTTCTTTTGTCGCAAAAATACATACATCGCAAACAAAAATTAAATAAATAAATGCATCTGCCTGATGGAATTTCGCTTAGAAAGAATGCAATATAACAATTTTTTCTTATTTTGCAGGTTTTGGATTCGTTTTCAGAAGAGAGCAAAGCTAAAGTTTGGGACGAAACTAGGAATGAACTCACCTTTTTAGTTGCTCGATCTTGGCTTCTTGTATTCGACTTACACAAAGAAAAAAGTATTGGAACTCGGTTACTGTCAAAGCGAGAGGTGTACTTATTAAGCCCAGTATGATGATGATGGTGATGATGATAATGATGTAAATAATAATGATTATAATAATAATAATAATGTTATAATATTGATAATGATAATAATACTTGTAAAGTAATGACAGCAACAACACTATTAGTTACTACAAAATGTTCATGTGTAGGAATTTCCGAATTTCGAAAATATTGCAAAGATTTTTATCCGAAGGGAGATCAGGTAGTCAAAGCAGTATGTTTAACCATTCCAGTCCCAATTTCCATGTTAAATTCTCATAAAAAGAGCCAATACTTTTCTTGGAACAAGTTTGGGAGAGTTTTACTTTTCATCTTCATTGTTTGCTTTGCTAGCCTGTGTAGGCGAAGAGGGGAGCCTGGGGCGGACGGACTCCCATCGCTCTGCCCCAGTCCCCACCCCCACTCCAATGTGCTGCAACGCAGGCCAGCTTTGTTTGATCAATACTCTTTTTCTCCTTACCAAGTGTGTAATTTTGTACGTGTTATGTAAGGAGAAGTTGGATGTTGATAACTGGCGGGGACTGAAAGGGTTAAAAACAGAATATGAAGAAAGTTAAACATTCTTTAGTAGTTTAGTTAAGTACCTTGCAGTTCAACCTGTTTATTAGTAAGAAAATATTATAAGATTTTTCATGTTTATAATTCGCTTATCCAACCCAAAATCAACAGAAGAGAAGGCTTACATTTTTTTACAAAAATCCTCTTTTGATAAACCGCTTAAAAAGAAAAAAGAAGCGATTACATGACACAGTGTACACCCATTCTTAAGAAAGAATGTAAAAAAAACTGATGTTGATAGTTTACACAATTAAACAGATTACATGGAAGCTGGTTTCTTCGAAAATAAAGATGCTTTATTTGTTTCACTTCGAAAAGTCTGAGCACTTTCATAGACCTTTTTAAAAAATAGCGGCGATTTTAATATTCTTTCGTGTGCATTCAAATTAGCCATGTTAGGCTCGTTCTTGAGCTAAACTTACAAAAGAATATGTTACTCAAAGCGAGACTAGACAGGCTAATTTAAACGCACACAGAAGAATTTTAAATTCGCAGCCCTATTTGAAAAGTTTTTTATCTACCAAAAACGTTTTTAAACTAAATTATTTTACTTGACATGTTTATCTCGCCGTTTATCAGCTTTGCACCGGGAATGAGAATAGATTTGTGACGCAATGTGCTCTCATCCGCTTATCAAACGGATAAAGGAGACTGCAATGTGTAAATTCAACAGAGGTCTGTTTTGAGAAACCGCTCATGACACCCTTGTGTCATCTCTCCAAAAGTAGCTTTGCGCAATTTTCTTTCGGGTGTAAAACATTTTTAGTCTATTTTTTTTTATCGGGGAGGAAGACGATTCAGCGCGAGTCGAATTGTGAGAAACTGATCAAGCGACATTAAAAGATTCTCGCCTCGCTCAAGCTTTTAAAAATATAAATATCAAAACTACAGAACCTTAAGATCTGAAGTTCTGGTCCCTTTACTCAATACGATTGATTCAAATGACAATATTCCTGGTATTGACGTATTGACACTCTACTAATGCGAAACTTAGAGTTTTCAATTGCTACTTACAATAATGTAACCATACTCCCCCCCCATCCTAAGTGTCATTCGGTTTTTGAACAAAAACTGTAACTTGTTGCCCGTTTCAACTTTTCTCGTTCAAATAATTACTTGGTTGTATAATTGAATCTCGACTGTGCCAAGATAGGGAGACGGGGCAGGATGATTTGCACCAGAAAATTGGATACTCTCGGGAAAAGCTGAAGGGTTGGAAATCTCTACGTCAGTACCACAAGCTTTAGGGGTGGCTAAATTTGGAGATTTTCACCCTCAAATTTGTTGTTCAAAAAGGAAAAGACCTATTTCCTGGTTTGACCAGTTCCCAAAAGATTCCAGAAAATGTATGGTATAAAATTGTTTTGCGTTAAGGAGATTTAATCAATGCGAAAAAAGAAAGATATTTCGCTCAGAAAGGGTATAACAAACTTTTCAAAATATACGTGGACACACTTGAAACTAATGATACTGGAGATGCAACTTATCCATTAACGAACAGCTTTTAAAATTAGGATAAAAGAATGTTTACTAAACGACGTACGTACTATCAGTCATCCATGAGCTGTGACGAATGAGTCAGTTTGAGTCGGGAAAGGGCTAACAGAACAGTTTCTCAGTTTCTGTTTACTTTCATCAGTTAAATTTCGACTGGCCTTCATCCAAGGTTAAGTTGGGCGAAAACTTAAAGAAGTCTGAGTGCATCCTTATCAAAAGTTGTAAAGCTTAAGTTATCTAACCTTAGGTTTGGCAATAAACCAAACTATATAAAGGCAATATGTTATTTAAAAGAACGTACAAGAAGCACACTTGACATGCACTCAAGAAACAATACATTTTTCACCTGATTTATTAGTTTACTATACTCAGTGGCGTCAGTTTTCGACAAAATACGAAGAGACACTCAATGAACCTACATAAACACCCGTTTGTATTGCCATAAATCGAAGAGTATTAGGTTGAACACCAACTGGTATTTTGAATTTATCTAAGGCCGTCGAGTAGGATTTACTGCCAAAACGATGCTGACAAGTTCAACATTTCATGTCCGCTGCACGTACCTAAAACCACACACCTTCATCTCATAAACACTAACTGAAGTGCTTTGCACGTCCACAAAAACAGGAAACCTATAATTGCAGACAGGATTGGGGCATGGCCGGCAAACTTAAAAAAAGGTTAAACGATCTGTTCATAAAGCAACATTTTTAGTCAACGCCAGACTATTAGTTTTTCCGGATGTCGGCGCGCGTCGGCCAAGGTTGTAGTTCCCGCCAAAAAGGACTCAGCCAATCAGAATCGTGGTGTACACAGATCAGTGCTAAGCACAGACAGCAGTTATTTAAACTTTTTTGTAAGTATGCTTACAAACCCCAAGGGTTTATTAATCGAAATTGCCTTGTAGAAACAATATATACTCCGTTTCTTTCAGAGTCAACAAAAAACGATTCATAAACCCCAGAATCCTAAATTTTGCCATGTGATTTGGCCAAGGAAGAATAATTCAATATGTTTTTTTCCTAGAGAGCAGCAAAACAATCGAATCCCGCAATCTTATTGGTTGTTAGTAAGGTCGAGATGTTCCAATATTTGTCCACGGTTTCACGAATTTCCCGTCAAAAATTTCCAGTGACCGCTCGAAATTGAGTGAGAACCCGTGTGGCCTCAGGCGCCCGAGTATCTTGGGGAGGTAGCGTTTTCAGAACTTTTGTCGCAGTTGCTTACATTACAGCCCACCAAGTCGACGCACAGAATAAATTTGTTTAAAAGTTTTATTCTTACATTCCATGCACCATGAAGAAGTGCTGTGCGAGTTTAATTTGCAAAAACATATTAACAAGGATATTATAAGGTATTTTTTATTCAAGTCTTATATCTTAGCTAGGTTACAGCGAGTTTGAAACCTTGTTATTTAGCCAGTAAGCTGAATTCCATTAGCATACCTTCCCTTAATTCTAAGTTTAACAGTTAATATTTGCATAAGCTGCGCTAATACTTCTTTAATCTTAAATATGAATCAAACGACATAAAATAATTTAGATTTAAGCCGTCAAATAGACTGCATGAGGGCACGAATTATAAATTTTTCTAACGTGGTGTGGAAATAAAAACAAAACGAAAACAAGAAATGTATTCAATTCGTTGGACTGGGGCGCCATCACTTGAGTTTTGGTTGAAGGGAGACGTATAATCAATTTCTCTGTTGGTTGCATGTTTCCTTTCTTTCAACAGAAACGTAAAAAAAAACATGTTTCAAATTCTCTAAGAAGTGTGTAAATAGTTGAACAAGAACTCAACATATATCGTGTAAAACGCTGAACTAGAAGTGTGTCGGCGAGGCGAGTAAATTAAAAACACTTTTTTTATAAGAACATTTTAGTTTTGGGCCGTGGCTTAAATGAACGTCCTTAAATATTTTTGAATTTTAGGCTTAAGTGATCTTAGCCTTGCTTAGCATAATCCGCCATACGTGTGTGCATCTTAATACGAGCTTCGATATTTGATATACAAGACATGAGTTTTACTGTTGTGCAATTCTTACAAAAAAGTGTAACTAACTTCTGATCAACTTTAAAAACGGACAGTTTTAAATTGCGGAAGTTTTAAGGTAATTGACGTTTTGCGCTTTAGCCCTTTGGATCAAATCATACTCTAAGTTTTGGCAGGGTTTTATATAGAAACTTACTCAAGACACATGCATGCAAATAGAAATTACTGGTTGCATTTGAAATAGAAACATGTTTCAGTGGGTAATCAGACGAATGAAAACGTTTCATGAATTCCCTTAGCTGTCAAATCCAAACTAGGTTGAGTGCAATTTATATAAATAGCTATAGGATGTGTAAATAGGCTAAGGTAATCGTCGCTGAATTAGGGGCTGCATACTGTGACATGTGTTCGGTTTTGGCAACAGAAACCAAAACAAATGAAATTTTCTAACACATTTCTTTTTCCAAAGCAAGAAAAACCTTTTATTGAAACAAATGAAATATCAGAACTCAGTCGCTTTTTTTGAGCCCTTTTTCCTTGCTTGTACTTGTTTTTGTTTGCATTTTTGTCCTTTTTTTTCCTGCCTCGCTAACAAATTTGCCACAAAATGAGACAGTTTGTAACTAGAAAAAACCTACAATTTAATTAGACACTAGGCATTTCCTTCATTGTCATCTAATTTCTTTCTTGTTTCACTTACTTTGTATCACTGAATATACTTGAACTCAATGCATTTATTTCCTTTTTTGTTATCCTGTAAATTGTGGAAACGTGAAATGAATAATGTAAAAAAAAAAGTGTAGCAGACACTGCCAGAGTGTGGCATTCGTTTTATGAACTTACTCGAATTCAATCGAGCCGGGAGCGTTTTGCTGGACGTGAGTGCTTTTTTTGTATACCACGGATCAAAGGGTAGCACGAATTGATTAGTTGCAGCACAGCTAGCGGGAAGGAAACCAAAATATTTTTGAAAAAGCCACAAGCAACTTTTTTTGACGTTCAAAAAGATTATCTGTTCACCCACTGAGTTGAACATGCAACTATTGAAGGGATGTGACTATAAATTTTCTAAGACGTCCTGAAACGAAATAAAGCAATATTGATAAACGTGATACCGGAATTTCTAGCAATTGGTCAAGTGTCAGAGATCTACAACCGCAATGAATGATCTCAAGACGATGAAAGTCCATCTTAATGAACAATACACGTTGAGCCACTTGAGCAAATTTCTTTTTGGACTGTGAAAATTACTTAGGAAAACTGATCCAAACAGATCTACGGCCTTGTTAGTTTTCTTGCACAAGCGAGCACATTCTGGCGCATCTTTTAGAAAAAAAAATTTAGTTGTAAGAATTCGTTTTTAGCACTAATACCGTTACAAAAGTAATATTACCTAATTGCCAACCATGGGTTATCAAATTAAAACATAACAAAACTTTTGTTTCCATTAAATTCAACTAGGGTCTGAAAGGGGAACTATAAAAGTAACAATGACAAAATGGCTTCATTAGCACTGTAATCAACAAAGGAAAAATCCAAACAGATCTTCGGCCTTGTTAGTTTTCTTGCACATGCAAGAATGTTTTTGCGCACCTTTTTGATAAAAAAAAAATTTAGTTGTAAGAACTCGTTTAAGTATCTCGCTACTGTTCCTATATACAGCAATAATACTGTTACAAAAATAGTATTCCCTAATTGCCAGTCATGGGTTATCAAACTAAAATATAACAAAAATTCCATTTGTCTAGTCACTCATGCTTAAAATAGTTGGATTCAATTTTGGCAACTATCCGTTCTTTTTAGTCTCACTAGACCCTTTTCCTGTTAATTGACTACATTTCTTTACAAAAAAAAAACCTTCAAGTGTGATGTCATGCATGTACGATTACCTAAGCCAGAACACAAATAACCAGTCGGTTATCAACATTTAACTTCTCCTAAAATAACATATTCAAAATAAAACACTTAGTAATGAGAATATGAGTATTGATCAATCAAGCAAAATCATTGAAGCTGAAAGATTTAATTCTCCCAAACTTGTTCGATGAAAAGAAGAGTTCTTGTTGGGATCGAGAATTTACCAATGAAATCGAAACTGAAACTGAACCACAAACTGATTACTAGTTCTGGGAATGCTGACGTTTAGAGCGTTAGCCTGTCGTTGGAATATGTTAGACATAATTCGAGAAGGAAAAAAAAGCTCAAGACTGGATTGTTTTGCTCGATAAACACGTGAGTCGTTACACCCACGGTTTTAGCTGCCACATCTAATCCAAGCGCACCACGGGGACTGGGGAGAGCCGACTTGCTAAATGTCCGAAGGCCTCTATTTCGTGATCATTCAGTCTTTAATACCGTGCGAGATTCACGCGCGTATCTCAAGCTATCAATTTAGTCCAGAAATAGTCTCTAAATAGATCTCTATTTAAACACGACTTTAACTCGCATTTGTCTAACACAAGTGTGGCTGAAGTTCTGTGGGACTTATCTCACGAGAAATGGCTGTAAATATTTCTACAGTTGGAGAGAGCATACAGATTGCCATAGAGACAGCCGTGTTCCTTCCAGTGACTATTGCAGCTTTGCTAGGTAATACCCTGGTACTCTTAGCCATCTATCGAAACACAAGGCTGCGCACATCAGCACATTATTTTATTGCAACATTGGCTTTAACGGATCTTCTCAGTGCGTGTATAAGTCAGCCATTAACTGTAACAGTCTTGGTAAGCCGACGTTGGCTGGCAGGAAATGTTGGTTGTCACATCCACGGTTTCTTCAATTCCTTTCTGACTTACACTTCGTCGTACACCATGGTACTTATAGCGGTGAATAGATACTTCAAGGTTGTACGACCGTATTCATACGCTTGCTATTTCACAAGGCAAAGAGTGTTGTTCCAACTTATTTTGATATGGATTGTCAACCTGGCGGTTGTCCTAACACCAGTGCTGAGCGGGTTGGCCTGGTTTGGCTTTACTGACATTTTCAGAGCATGTGTGCTGCAATTTCCTCCAAGTCGCGACGCTTCCTGGGCAGCATTCGAGTTCATCACGTTTTCATTGATACCGATGGCTATAATTTCAATTTGCCATTATAAAGTATCAAAGAGAGTTCGACGTCATGACCTTGTCCTTGCGTCACTCCGGTCTGCAACTATACCGACGCATATCGAGGAAATGCGGGTCACCAAGACACTGTTTAGCTTAGTGTTTGCGTTTTTCGCTTGCATGTTTTTGGGGTTTATCATGGTTATGGTGTGTCGAATTGTAGCTGGTTCAATTCTAAGCCCAGTCGGCAACATTGTCACTTTTCTTATTACTTTAACTACGGCAATAAACCCGATTTTATATACGTGCACAAGCAAAATCTTCAAAAGAGAATTTCAGCTAATAAGCAGATGCGAAAGGTCAAACTCTGTGACTCCATGGCTCTACCCGCGTCTAGACTGGAATAAGAAGACCATAAACGGTTGGCTATAAATCTAATCGAAGTCCGTCCGATACGCAGAAAAGGTGAAGATACAAAATTGAGATAGAATTCGCAAAGCCCGTACTTGGCTTTCACATTCACAACTTAAAGCCCGAAAGGGCTTGTTGTAGCATTTCAAATCCTTTCTTATTTGAATACTATATGAAGATAAGCTTCTTAACCTACTTTCTGTTAGATTTTTTATGGCCAAAGTTCTCCGATTTAGTAAGGGCCCCGCCATCAAGCGAGGACTATATTTGAGAGACGGAGGATGTTAATGAAGCCATTAGTTTACGAAACTGTTTCATTTAGGTTCCGGAAGTTTTAATTTATATTAGAAATTTCCGTCCGTTCTACAAGTCAACGAAAGGTATATACAATAATATGTTGCCATCAAGTTATCACAAGCTTAATCTCAATCCCCATTGGCATTGATAAACACGTCAGTGAAACAAAAATCTTGTTTTTCATGGGGCTGAAGACTTTAATCCATTCACAAATCTTATTACTATGTGTTGGTGACGCAAACAATATTAATAATAAATGAGAATTAAACCAATTTACAAAACTTCGAATCCTTATCACTTTATGCACCTCGTTTAAACAAAGTCTTATTAATCAACAGACTATTAAAACCAGACCAAATGAGTTTGACAAGATAAAATCTAACATTTTAGAGCCACTAAATCAAAACGTCGAGAGTGTCAGTTTTAAAAGGTTTTGATAACACTTTGATAACACAAAAAACTTAGTTTCGTCATAATTTAGGCTTACTCTTCATGTCTTATTTGTATTTTCCCCAAGTGGGTAAACTTCGAGATGATAAACATAACATCAACTTTTTCATAAATACTTTTCACTATATTCAAACATATATACAGTCGAAAGACTAAACATTCGTTACTCTGGCAAACGAAAGACAATATTCGAACGGCTTTTCTGCCAAACAGTTGATACTTCGAAAGTACATGAAAAAAATGACTTCGTTTTGAAACTCTTTCTGGTATTATAAACAAGGACTTTTGAGTGCTTTGGAAAATAAATCAGAGAACAGTTTGACAAGTAGTTCTAGTGTTATTGATCGAAAACAATATACCTTTTTCAATGCATTAATTGTTACACTAACTACAACCTTTTTTTTTTGCACGAGACCAACAAGTTTGTTGAAAATCCTATCTATAACGACGAAGAGGTAAAAATATTCAACAAAAGGCGACCAAATCAAATCAATATCCAAAACGGAATTTTCTGACAGATTTGAAATATTCTGCCACAATCTATTTTTTTAATGTTACGTAGCTGAAATAAATTGTTTTCGGGTCAATGCATGCATAGAAAATTTCTGCAATTTGATTGGTTAATATAAGAGCCTCTTTAAACCCCAAACAGTGTAATTACAAATCAAAAAAGTGCAATTACATGCAATGTACTGGTCATGAGAAAACAAACTAGCGGCCAGGTTAGTTTTCCGAAAGTGGTGACGAGCTCCATCAAAACTCAAAAGGGAATCCACAAATAAAAACATTGTATCAGTTTAGCTAAAAGGTTGTGACTGAAGATGACCTTAGCGTCAAACCATTTATATTTTAAACTTTTAACTTGAAAAGTTTAACCGTTTTTAGCCCTTTAATTTATATCAAAATACTTTAATACCAACAACTGGCTAAAAACTGTGGGAAACCTGGGAAAAACAAGCCGGTTATAGCGAGAACAAGAAAATCTCCCTATAAACGTGTAAGCATAAAGATACACTGCCGTGAAAAGACACCTGTCAAATTCAACTTCGACTCCCTTAATGTTTGAAGCCATTAATTGTAAAAAAAGTTAAGAGAACTATTACTTCTATACTTATTAAATCGAGACTGTCCTGACAATATGTAGCTCAATCTATCCACTTACTTTCCCCGTTTCGATTTTTTGTTTTATGTTTTCTGTTGGAGGTCAATCAATCATTACGCGATACACTTTTGCTCATTCATTATGGTGTTTTTTTTTACTGGCATGGTAAAAGACAGATTCAGCCATTTCGGAATACAACTTATCATTTCACTAGGTCCAAACAGCGATTCTTAATCAAAACCGCACAATTTTAAGGATTTAAAGGAGTTAGTTTGCATTTAAAAAGAACAGTCTTCAATGAAAGAGATTGTCTGGCGTCGATTCTGAAGTGATTTTTAAGAACAAACTCTACACATGAAAGCTTTTTAACAGTACAGCCTTAAGTTATCTTTTCATTTAAATAAATAAGCAATAAAAGAAAATAAAAACCTATTTCTCAGGCTTACAGAAAACGGCGAAACGAAACGGAATATGTATCTGAAAATAGTAAATAGTGTGTTTAAAATGATATTTAACTTCTCGCCGATCGATTTCAATGTATACAGCGCTAGATGAAGTCGTTTTGTTGTTTACCATTTTCTGAAAATTAGTAAACAGCGAAACGAACTTTGAACTCTATCATACCCACAAACTTCTCACTTATAAATGTAAGCGTCCTAATGATGAAATATAACTTATCGGCAATTGATTCGGTGTGCCCAGAGTCTTGACCAGCACTAACTGAATGCGTTTGCGCTGTTAACTAATTTTCAGAAGTCGAAATTTCTCCAGCTTAGGAGAACGAGTCGAATGCATCCGCCATATTGAACCTGAACTCCCGTGAATCTAGTGTTTCCAAATATCTCGGCAAACAAAACAGTTATTTCAATGAAATTAACGACATTTTCCCTTCTTTTCAAAAACCTTTCTAACAGACTAAGTTTCGATAATTGCACTTTATCCGAAATATACACCAGTAAAAATTGTAAGAAACAGTTAATGTTAAAACAGTACTTCGAGATGCTAAGTTAAACCAAGTTAAGTTGGCAGAAATGAATACGAATGAAGCTGTTAAGCCGCTATATGTATTTAATTTTCCTTTTGTCATTTCTCGGTTCGCTCTCCAAAGCCTTGCGATGCCCTTGAACGCATGAAGTGCTGCAGTATTTGTATGTCAGCCGTTCAAATGGAACCTGGTCAGCCAGATTCTTGGAACAGTAGCTGCAGCTAATGCAAAGAAAGGTTTGTTAGTTTTCTGGCGTTTTCCAGTTCGAGGCTTTGTCCAGCAAAGAACAAGGATGTTACAGATAAAAAAGCGTTAGTAGTTCCAGAAAATATCCACACCCCCACCACGGCAGGAATCGGAATTTCCAGGGGGGAGGGCTCTGACTGCAAAGAAATTCCAGAGGGGAAGGGAGGGGAGGTCAAAAGTAGTCAAATTTCCGGTGGGGTGGTAGACATAAAGTGTTTTTAAACAAATTGCTTTGAAAAACGCACTTTAACTCAATAAAAATATGGTTATTATGGAAATTCCGGGGAGGAGGGAAGGGAGGTCCAAAAAATTCCTTTCGTGGTGGGGGTGTGGATATTTTCTGGAACTACACACGGACACCGTAAACTTTTTAAGCCGAAACACAAAGATTTGCCTTTAGTCGGCTCATCATTTGCAGAGATGCCAACCTTCGAACTTCAAAACGCGGGAGATTTTTTTGGGCTAAAAGTTTTATTGTGTCGTCTGTTTAAGTGTTTACTTTGCCTCGCGTCAATCTCTTATGTGGCCGATTTATACATGCCACTGTTTGGATAACCCTTCCCACCCCACATCACGCAGTATTTATTTATCTAAAACTAAAAAAGCGCGAGGCTCAACCTCATTCCCAGGGCTTTTCCCTAGAATTGGGGGTCACCCCCAACTCTAGGGAAAAGCCCTGGAAATGAGGTTACGCGAGGCTGTAAGCGATAACAAAAAATCACAACACTGCATATTTATGTCCGTTTATGCTGCATGATGTTCTTCATGAATCATGAACGAACAGCATTTAATTATCTAAATTTTCTTAAAAAAATGCGAGAAATTTCTGTAAAATGCAGGAGAGCAGGTGATCAAGCGAAATTGCGTAAGTCTGCATTTATTTATAAGTGACGATTTGCGTACTAATATTGATTAGAACAAAAGAGACCTGTCGACAGGGTTGAACAAAAAAAAAACTCAAATTAGTGCGTTTCTTTTTTTGGGGGGCCATGATCTCAGAATGGAAATTCAAAACTTGCAAAACTGAAATATGTTTGAACCAAAGCAAAACAATAAAAAAATTCCACATTAGAGGAGGACGCAGTTTAAACAAGTCAAAACTGGGAGACTGGAAGCAACATAGTGAAAGTTTTGGAAAAATTGAGAGCATTTTGCCCTCCTGAGCCATCTAGACGCCTAAAGGCATAGCAAGAGATAATTTATACGTACCTAGCTCCACCATCTCTCTCTGCCTGTTGCTGTGCAAATCTTCGCTCTGCTGCCAGAGCGCGCTAAAACGTAAAGGGTTTGTGTCATGCAACCACGCAAATTTCTTTGTTCACACCGATAAATCTTTGTGTTAGTAACAAAATTTATCTATCATGCGATGTAAAGGAACATAACAAAAACTGATGAACGTAACTTTTAATAAACAATTTAATAAAAACGCTAAGACGAGACAAAGTTTTGTTGCCATCTTGACAGCATTGTCAGGTCAAACTAAAGGTTTCGCTACTTCTACTGCCTGCTAATGTCGTTGGAAAAACTTTTCGCCTGTAACACAAAAATAAGATGATAATAACAAATAGGTTGAAATAATTTATACCAAGAAGAAAGGCGGTCCCTTAGAACGAAAAAAGGTTACAACTAGAATCACTATATTAACTCACCAGCTTATATAGTTTTGGTATACTACATGTACAAAACTTGCTCAATGAGGAATGGGGGTGAAAACACTTTGTCAAAATCTTATATGGTTCTCAAAATATTAATATTTATTGTTTTCAACTAATGACGTCACTTGGTGTTTAGACACATTTTCCACTTTTAGAAATCTGCTGCCAATCCATAACCTTTGAATGAATTTTAGCCAAATTTAAACTGATGATGTATCTTAGCGTTTTCATAAAATATTTCAACGAAATTTATTCACCCCTATATTCATCATTGAGCAAAGCCTATCCACCGAGGAGAACAAAATATTTCATGTCATAGGCACTTTGATGATATAAGTATTGACGGATCTAATTTTTTCTTGAATGCAAACATTATTTCTGACCTTTTCTCTCTCGCTTAAAGCCATAAATCTTTTTCGCTCTTCTTGTTCTTTTTTCTTCTCGAGTTCTTCTTCCTCCTTTTTCCTTGCCTCCAATTTTTGTTCCTAAAAACGCTCTTTGATTTAAGTTTGATAACCAAAGAACTAAGTGACTTTGCAAATGGTATACATATTCTAAGAGTTTGATTCGGTCAAGCTTATTTATTAATATAACGGTTGGAAAAAATAAAGTAGGTTAAGAATCTAACCCTGAGTTATTGCTTATCGGTCTTTGGACAACTGGGCCCAACACTTCAGCTAGTCAAAGTTCATGAAACAGTTATACAACCGCACTCTTCTGCCAATTGAGGTACGAATTGTAGACAAAATAGATCAGTATGAGTAAGCAGACTCTAGACAAATTGAGAGTGCCATTACTTTGTTTCAAGCTTAAAACCTTTTTAACAAAAAAAACGTTCTTTTAAAGCATTTTTAAATGCTTTAAGGTTTTAAAAAAATCTTATCAAACAGAAAACCAACAACTTCGATATTCACTTTTTTGGCTGCAACTAATTAATGTTCTAAAATATGCTAATAATAAATCACGGTACACGGCAGGGAACACAGTGTGAAGTACCTTCTGCTTTTCCTTTCTTGCTTTGCGTTGAGCTTTTTTTCTCTCGTTCATCTTTTTCTCTTTCTCCTCCTCTGCTTCTTCTGTCAAAGGGCTTGGAATCTATAAAAAAACGTTGCCAGTTTACGAGACTGAGGATCTTAGTAGTGCACATCCAGTTAGGGGAGATCTCAATGGGGCGTGTCTCATTTGGGGATCTTAATACTTCAAATCCCGTTAGGAGAGAACTCAATGGGGCGTGTCTCAATTGGGGATCTTAGCATTGCACATCCCATTAGGGGAGATCTCAATAAGGCGTGTCTCATTAAGGGATCTTAATTCCCTGTATCCTGTTAGGGGAGGCCTTTATACTCTACACCCACTACGTGGATCTTACAGTACCAATATCCTCTAAGGTTTTTTTTAATTTTATAGTTTTTAGGGGAAAATCGTATTGCCCAATACACTATTAGGGGATAACTATATACTCGAGTCCCTGTTTGAGGAGATCTCTTGGGCATTTAAACACCCCATAATCCATAAAGGGAGGACTATTTGTAACCAGCAGTTCAGCATAGGGATTGTAATGCTCTTGACGCGCCCAGGTTATTAAGATATTTATTGCATGGATTCAGTCTTAGGTCAGTAAAAGAACAAACTATTATCTCTGCACGCTCTTGTTAGCGACCAATCAGTCCAATAACTCCCCGGTCTTATATGGGAGATATTTGGACCAATTTTCGGCCAATCAGCGTGCAGCGTGGCCATAGAAAGTTGACTTGTCAGATAATAATACTCACGTGCTAAAACTTGTAATAATATTGGAGCTCACTGGATATCCCTATATACCTGTTTCAATAGTTATACTTTTTTAGTTTTTTTAAAAATTTCGGATCCGTTTATGTTTTATTCAAATAACCTGGGGCCGAAAACCGCAAAAAGAACCTCAAAGGTTCTTGATACTGAATGAGTAACAGGAGAAACTAACAGCAAAGCCGGAGACTTCGGCCAATTTATCACTTGCTGATTCATGGTCTCGATCTCACTCGCCCTTCAACTCACAGTTCCTAATGAAATAAATCTTCAAGAAATTAAAAAAAGCAATTGCGTTTTGAATCACAAAGAAGACAGAAGAGTTTGGGTAAGGGTGACGGTGTAACGCAACACCTCGTTACAATAAGCGGGTAACGCTATACATTACATAACCATCTCAAACTCACTTGTGCAGCTTTGTAATCATAGCGATCAGGATATTGCGCCATGAAGCGACGAAACTCGTTTCTTGTCTGTCTGTTGCTTGCAACATGGTATGGAGTTTTGCCTCGATCATCTCTGGGAGCGAGTATAAAAAAAAAAGAAATTGAAGTTACAACTATAACATTTCACATGAACGAAAGACTAGGATAGGTCCAGCTGGTATGTATCGCTTTTTTTTGGTTTGTTAGATTTACACTTTGTGAGGTTATTGTTGTTTAACGTAGTTATTCGGCCCGTAGTCAGGACAAAGTATTAACCGAGGCAAAACTGATGAATATTGGTTTGGCCGTGCGAGCGCCAAGGCGAATTTCTGGAATAGTTATCTTTATAAAGTCGCTTAGAATGTATTAATTTTATAACATCATATTCCAGATGAACAAGACATTTTTTACTTGAACAACTCATAAGGACAGATAAACGCTGAAAAAATCATGAAAAAATATACGAGCTAGTAACTTTTCCAACTAACACAAAATGCACCGCTTTAAGTAACTTCTAAATCTTAAACAAAGAAAATGAGAAATCCTTGCTTTGAAATATCTCGCTGGCCATCGAAATGGAACCTCACAGATTGAGAAATGGCGTCAAAATTCATGTATACGGCTGCTTTTTTAGGTATTTACTTTTGAAAACGCTTTATGTATTTTTTTGTCTAAAAAACTCAGCGTCTTTTAAAATATTTACTGAGGCAAGTAACTCGGTTCGTCTCAAGGTGGCCACAGGCCTGTTACTTTCCTTTTATCTTTTATATTCGATTCTCAAATCCTCGATACTTTGCCTCATTCATTTGCGAGAATGGGTTAATTAGTACTTTTTTGCTTGTTTAATTACCGCGGAAGTGTCGTAAGGTAGAACAGCCCGCCCGATAATAATAAACTCGCTTAGATCTTAACTAGTAACCCTATCGACCGTGGATGAACCGTCTTAGAGTCTTAAAACTTTACGTTACGCGTTTACAACAGCGAGAGGCGTTGCAGTTCGAGCGAAGATTAAAACAAACAACTTTTTTTTACAAAAGCGGCGAAGTACACCGACGTATAAATCTAATAGCTGCTTTGCGATCATTGAAAAATTTCTTGACCTAAATCATCGAAGTCAGAACAGTCCCGGCGTTTGGAGCTTTAATAGCTTTTTGTCGGAGCAAATTGACGAAAAAAATAGCGTCTCTCATTTTCCCACAACGCACGAACTTTACACTGCTAAAAAGCGAAGCTAACAGTTGGTAAAACTCTGTTTCTACTAACAACACTGTGTGTGTCAAATTTGAGGTTAATAGGTTCTCACTATGCGTTTTTACCGGCAGTTTTCAAAGTTTATGCGCTAGGAATTATGGGTAAATATAGACGTCATCTTTTGCGTAATCGCATAAATTGAGATGGATTAACGCTCGAACTTACATTAAGTTGTTAAAACTTCGGGCGGCGACGATTTAATTTTATTGCAGCTGATTGCAAAGTCGCTAAACCAAAAATACGGCAGCTGCACAATGTCATTTACTACAAAGCATTACAAACCTTTAAACCATCCTGGCCAATTTCCTCAAGTCCTTGGTGTATCGTAATGGTGCATGCATACCGGCCATATTGAAAAATCTTACGGGGAAACGAAAAGACAACCTTTGCTCTAATTTAGAGAGGCTTGAAGCTAAATCCGAGGAAGACTGGAGTGAAGTCTGGACTTGAAAACCAAACAAGGTAGATCAAACAGGTAAAAACCTGCTGAACCGACTGCAGGCTAGAATGGATAGGAAGAATAAAAATTATAATAACAAACCTGATGGCTGGGTCTCCCCCACTGGCTAGTAACAGTTGAATAATGTCTGGTTGAGATAAACGTGCTGCAGCGTGCAAGAGCGTGCTACCGTCTTCCCCAAGCTTCTCATTCAGTACCTGGAAACCAAGAGATGCCTCGCTTCCAGACATCTCTTTCTTTGCTAAATCATTAACGTTTTGTTCTGATGTAACGGTTGATTCGACTCGGCTTTTGTCCATACTAAACTGAGTTTTTTCTGTATCATTTGTTACGTTAGTCTTCTCGTTATTGAAAGCGTTTTCCGTCAGTTCACAAACTGTCTCGCTAGGAGATTCTTCGGAAAACAGCCTAATTCTTTCATGATTTTCACATGACTGGGATCTGCTTTCGGTTTCATTTTCTTTTTTGGCACCGCATAAAAACTTGGTTAAAACCTCCATGTTTCCCGAAACGCATGCGCAGTACAATCTGTTCCAAAGGTGGTTTCTCGGCGAGACTGTGTAAAAAAAGGGTTTTTCAGTCCGTAAACATGTAGCGAAAACACAATCAACGACAAGGGTTCCCACCGTCAACTAGTTATGAAATAGAAAGACGTGTCCTGGAACTTTCACAATACTTTTCAATAAAATGCAAAGACCACATCTAAGTCTGAGAAGAATGCAAATAGACTGTCAGTGTTAAAAAAAAACAACGTTTTATAAAGCACTAAAATGATTTCAAATTTCAGGAGTTGAAATACACGATTCGGCTCAGGATTTTCAAGACTGTAAGAAGCCGAAAAATTACTTAATTATCGATAAACAAACGCCTTATTAAGACAAACACTGAACACAAGTTCCCTGAGAGCTTGTAGAAAGTCGGTCGAGTAACATTCCCCAGTAAAGGTTTGCTAATAGGAAATAGATTCTTTGTAATCGTACCTACATCAGTTGGAGAAGGTACCGGTAATACTCTCCCTTCTTCGTTGTTCGTTTTCTTTCCTTTCCCTTTCTTTTTGTTCTTTGAGGGCGATGGACTCCCTGCTCCCGATTTCTTTCCTTCTCCAGTAGGAAAATCCCGTTGGTCTCTACCTACAAGCTCCATCGAACTAGAACCGGAGACGCAGGCAACAGGACTTGAACGACCCATTTTCGTTTCCTGATTGATTTCATTGCAGACTTTAGAGGTCTGTGAAGTCGTTTGTACACTTTGTAGTCGCTCCACAACAGACTGCAACACATCCTCCTTATTTCCTTAAGAAAAAAATATAGCAGTGTTGCGCATGCTTGCTTATGATATAGAGACAGCCAGTAAAATGGCACTAAGTCTAAAGCCTTGCGGGTCAGAAAGAACTAAGTCTGTTTTGGATCCCATCAAAAAAGTTTGAGCAAGGTGTTAGCAGCCGTGGACAGTTGTTTTGGGTTTGTTGGGCCATTGTGCACCGCCAGTCGAACCCCATTCGCATAACGCTTATATTCTTGTTCAAAAAATAATAAGGTTAAGTCTTCATGAACTGATTGCTTCAACAGGAATCCGCGCCATTCAACATGTCACACCTTTCAATAACTCAAATTTTTAGCCAAGAGGCTGTTCTTTTCTCCGAGCGATAAAAACAAAGAAATTCATAACCGCTTAAAACTAAGTATTCATATAAATTTCTTACATACGGTAGTTGTAAAAAGAAACGCAAGCAAATTTCGTTGCTTTCTTTGTTTCTGTAAGAAATTTCGTTAAAATTTTCGAAGATGTCTACAAACCTCCTATTTCATGTCATGTCTCTTCGGAGGTTGAGTGAAAACCGAAGGTGACGTCACAAGCCCTTTTATAAGGCAGTTTCTTGTTTAAGTTTATTTCAACGGATCATTGTATTTTTAAAAAAAACAAGCATTGGTTCAAAAATGCTTTCAAACTAATTTGCAAACAGTCGAGGCGTATGATTGACACCGTGGCATGACTAACCTAAAATTTCTACCGCTGACAGCTGAGCGTGAACTCGTTGCACCTCGTTGAATGTTGGTCGGCGAGTGGCAAAGGGGATAGTACGTAGGCGAGGATCGTCTGCAAAAGAAATTACAAGAAGGTACATAAAAATATAGACACATATTATTATACATATTAATTTGGTATGTCGGCGGCGCAGTGTCCCAGTGGTCAGCGTGTTCGACTCGTAATCCTAGGGTCGCGAGTTCGAGCCCCGGTCAAACAACTGTGTTGTATCCTTGAACAAGATATTTTTCAGTCGACTTAGCTAAATAAGTACCTGCTTCTGCTGGAGGCTAACCTGCGGTGGTTTAGTGTCCTGTCCGGCCGGGGAAAGTCAAAACTCTCATCCACTTAACACTAAGGATACCGGAGATAAACGCCGGAAAGATAAGTATATCTATATGTAGTTCACATTATTTAGAAAAAAAATCCAGATATAAAACCATTACGAAAAGTACGTCTCCTATAGTTAGAAGAATTTTCGGACACAAAACTAGGTCAGAAAATTTAGTTGTCGGAAAAAATTAACTTCCAAACACGAAAATTTCCGAAAAATGCTTGCATTTCGAATACTGACGGAATATCACAAGGTTTTGAGGGCTAGTGTGGCGAGGCACCCATTTTAACAGACGTTTCAATAGCTTTACAAGTAGGATTCATATTTTGCAATACAAGCTCCTCCACTGGGTTTGTTTGTTTGTAAAACAGTCGGTTTTAGTTTACCTTTCCTAAAGGGAGGTTTCTTGCTTCCAAAGAACATAGACTTGTTGTAGCTGGGCGTTCTTATGAATATTCTGTGCGCGCTTTCTATGTGCTCGGCCCAGGACTCCAGGAGACCCTGCACCTCCTGAAAAAAGAAATTCCACTCATTCTCTTTTTACACTCATCATTCTTTTCCTTTTTTCAACCATCTTAATTATTATACCAATTCTCAACCAGGTGAGATCTCTTATGTAAACACCGCCTGTTAACCTGGGAGCCAGTCTGTTGCACGGAGATCCCAGGTTCGATTCCCAGCAGCTCTCGAAACAGCTCAGATGATGCCAGCTTTGCTCTAACATCTACAAACGGTTGGACGTTCGCGTCTTTTAGGATAAGGACGTTAAACAGTAGGCCCTCAGAGTCCTATAATCAGGTTGTAAAACCTCCGACTACCGGCGAAGGATAGTGAAGATGTAGACTAAGCACTCTGTTACCGAATGGCGCCGAACCAGGCAGTGAGTATGCGGCACATGATTGCACAATGGGACTCCAGTCTTAAAGTCCCCTGCACGCCACAAAAGAGTGACTGTGATAACGGAGTGGCGGTATTAACGAGGTTTTTCTTATAAGAAAGTATAAGGTCATTCGACCGGCAGACCAAAAAAAGTGATTGTTTTAACAAGGTAGCCGTACATAACCGCAAAGCGGGGTTCCACAGTATGTAGTACACGCCTTTTTTTTTTTATAAGAACCAGTAAGTTTTGCCGAGGCTCATTGTTCTTAAAATCAAGTTTCGGCAATTTGAGCCTCAAATTGTTCTTAAACTGTTCTATTTCTATGCGTGGTTTAAATCAAAGGAAAACTAACCCTAAGATATTGCAGTACATGTACATTGTAAGGAATAACTTAAGGGCAAATATACGTGTACAGCATATGATTTGAGGAATTGAGAGTGATTAAATGAGAAAAACCAGCAACGAGCCATTTCTTATTTGTTCTGTATTGTAAAGATCGATTCTGAGTGAAGCTAAAAAACTGCTATCGAGCCCAAACTTTAGCTTCTCCTTAAATTGTTCTTAAGTTTGGGCCAATCTGAGCTTCATTGTTCTTATCAAGAAAAGCGTGTATCAGAACATTATATCACCTGTAGTAAAGCAGCTTCATTATATCGCCTCAAACTTGCACCAGCTGACCTACAACCACAAGGAAAACACAACTTCATCTGATAAAAGTTCTAGAATTGAATAACTATATTTTTTATCATTTAGGTACCATCACACTAACATTTTAGAACGAAGAAAGACAGAGATTGACCAGCGTAACTACACTAACTAGGTAATGGGGTACAGTCCACCTCTGAAACTTTGAAAAGTGGCTGCTTAATTTACAGAGGTTGGTCATTTAAAAAAGGTATTAACTAAAGCAGTTTTCTGGCATAAAAAAATTGCAACTTTTATAAGTGGCTGTTTAGTGCAGGGTGGTCGCTTAACAAAGGTCAGACTGTACCTCACTAGCCTTGGGTAGTAAAAGTAGCCATTTGAAAAGAACTCCTTTTTGGTAAACTTGCTACCTAGGCCAATTCCATTTTCTCCCATAATGCTAATATAAGAATAAGACTTATTTCATGTTATCTGAAGCTTGGTTCTAGTCTCAGACAAAAGCCTTTTTTAAGTTTTTTCTATACCAGAAAACAATAACAGAGTTCAGACTACAGTATAAACTTAAAAGAATTAAAAATCTACTTTCTATAATCAAGATATGAACTTTGTATCAGTAGTTAATACAGCTCACACCTGAAGCAATATTGCTAGTCACAAATCAATGGTCTCAATATCTTGATATAAAACACAGGTCGTGCTTTTCTTATTGCAATGAACAATGAGAAATCTACAAACTATGTTTGGTAACTTAATTTTGTTGATCTGTTTTGTATTTTCACTTTGTTCTGACAGTACTTATTTATTTATTTTATTTACTGATACAGCATGTGATAAAGATTTTTCTCCATGTTAGAAGGGTAGGCTGTAACATTAAGTAAACCAATCAACCAGTCAATCAGTCAATAAATGAAAAAATAATGAACAAATGAATGAATGACTGACTGACTGACTAAATAAGTAAATAAATAAAGAAACAAATAAATAAACAATTTGTATGCTGCAGTACTTTGGCTGTTTGCCTCCTTGATTGCTATCACGAGCACCCTGCGCAGTTCCTGCTTTAGCCCTAACTGTGTACCGATGGAACGTCTTATGACATACAACACTTCCACCATTAAACACAGCTCCAGCAAAATGACCCCCTGCAGTCATCAGGATTACCCAGGATGCCTCATTTGGGATTCTGGTTACCATTGTTATTAATTCCTCCTGTGTTTGGGGGATACTCTAAAACATTTTCAATCAGTTTTATAAGCGGTTTGGTGAAAAAAACATAAGTAACAACAAAAGCAACAACATTTATTCAACTTTTCTTTACAAGACAAATATATGATGTAAGTGTAAAACTTATACAAAGAAAATTTCAGTTTGTGGTATGACCACAAGAAATAAAAATTAGGTTAAAAATGCCACTGAAATGGTCATTTCACCTAAAGATATCAGGTCCTGAAGCAACAGAAATTATCTGCCTCAAGGGTAAAAATAAAATGAAACAACACCATGATAATAATAATAACAAAAATAATAATAATAAAAAACAATGGTAATAATAATAGAAACAATATTAATAGTAATACTTTATAACAAATAAATAAAACTTCAACTAGGCATACCTTGACTGAATATATAATTGTCTGATAAATTGAGAGCACACTACCGTCTTGATTGGTCAAAAATATCTTGGGATGATGGCGACCAATTGTTTTCGGACTATCCACATCACTGTCAGGAGACTTTGGTGCAAGTACATCAATCTTTGTTGATTCCAAGGAAAGATCTTCATCAGTTTCAGTATCAGACCCTGATAAGCTGGATATATCTCCTGTTAGATCAAGTAAAACAAATAAACGAATGTAAAATTTAAGAAAATCTTGGAGATTATACAGTCAAACTTAATTTACTGTTAGTACCTTTAACAATTGATATCATTTTCTAAGGTCATGTTTTATTGGGACAAACCACTTCAACCTAAACCGGTTTTGGTTGGTTTGGTTGAAATTTCCAACAGAACACATTTCCAACTTCTTTCAGTGGAAATGCTTTCAACCCTTTCAACCAGGAGCAGAGTTCAAATGGTTGATCAACCAAACAAACCAACAAAGGTTGGTCCCAAATTATATAACCCACAAATAACTCAACCAATTGCAACTCAACCAGCCAAAAATGGTTGGTCCCAATAGAACATGACCAAAGACATATCAGACATTAGTACACATCCAGTCTAGAATATCAAAGCTAAATTCAACCAAACAACCAGTTTTATTAGAAGAGCCAACCTGATACTGTCTCCTCAAATATTTCTTCAGCCACAACTGGTTTACCCATTATCCTTTGTTTCAAGTTGTATCTATGCCAATCCATTTTAAAATGCTCCCTCTACATTGAAAAAAAAAGATTTATTAGGTCAATTTATCAAACTTACAACTGTACAAAAAGTAAGAGATTTATTAGGTCGATTTATCAAACTTACAACTGTACAAAAAGTAACTGATTTATTAGGTCGATTTATCAAACTTACAACTGTATAAAAAGTAAGACAGAGCAGGAAGAAAACATACCATGAACATACATATATTACAATGAATACCAAACACTTCACAGTAAATTAGTATAATTTGGTATAAATTGCTACCTCCTTCTTTAGGGCTATCAAAAGGCTTGCATCCTGAACTGATGACTAGACTTGCAGATTTAGCATTATGCAACTTACATTAAGCATACCAATGAATAAAAAGCCTACCATACACTTTTATTTTCTTGAGAAGATAATCTAAATCTAGTCCCAAAACAAAAAATGCAGGTTGATCTACTTGCACATGCATAGCTAGGGCATTGGCAATTTTGGATTCCAGAAATCATGACTGACTGAATGTTACCCCATCTAATTTTTTTTAAACAGAGAATGCAATAAAATGGAATGAAAAGAATTATGGCTGCAATTCCACTTTAGTCTTGTGTATACTGTTGAAGAGAAGGCTCTTTCATTCACCTGACTCTCAATGGTGTCGAACATAACTTGACAGAGAGAACATGTCATGCCAGCCTTGAAGGATTCATCCCCCTGGGCCACACTTGATTTTGTAACCACATGGCTGTCTGCAATTGATCAAGTTCATTATTATAACAAACTTTATAAATATTGAATGCAATTTATGCACCCTCCCTTGACTTAGAATAATACATTAGAAAGCAACCTGAGTACTGAAGATTCTTTAGGTATTCTAACACTGCATGATTCTATTAATTTAAACCTCTAGAAACACACGTCTTATTGTTATCATCGCCATTATAACCATTACAAACTTCATCATCATCACCTTAATTTTTATCCTTATTTCAATGTTTCGTTACTCAGTTGTTTCATTAAACTGTTGCTATATTATTCTCGTAACCATCCATCTTTGAAAATTGTTTTAGCACATTCTTTGACCACTTAGCCTCAAAACCTCATCAGATTTTTGCAGAACAAACTCGTACTACGGCACTATACAAAGTCAGAGATGAATGAATTCGTTTTTCTAATTTCTAATTCTTCTTGTTACGACAAAAAAAGTGATAGTTATAGCTACATATTCGCACCGAAGCAATCCCTTAACCTACTTCTAAGTTATAAATTTTTTTTTAAAAAAAAATAGTTAAAACCAAAATTTATACTTTAAAAATTATAATTCAGTTTATTTAAGTATAATACCCCATACACTGATACAGTAGCACCATCATGGGGTCACGTATATCTTTACCTGGCAAAACAGCTTTGTTTTTCAACTCTCCTGTCACCTTAGACGTCTTATCTACAACTGTTAAGCCACGAAAGAGTTCTTTGGTTGCTTCGTTGAAGATGGAACATGATCGGCCAGTGGAGATGTTCGGAAAGTTTGCCATGGCACGGGTCCGTATTAAGCAAACACTAGTCTCTTTGAACTTTTTGACACACAAGGGCAGCTATAACACATACGTTATTTTCTTCAATCTTAGGATCAATGCCAATTGCGTGGGAAGTTTCGATTCCTTAAGAACAACATTTTGGACCAAGTACACACACTTCGTCCGCCATGTTGATTCAAATCAACAAACGTTCGACACCAGTCCTCTACGTCCCTGACTTATTCTCGTGACTTCCGGTCGGCCTACTCGCCCGAAGGCAAGCTGACAAAAATGCAGCAGCTCGCGATTTTTGGTTCGTTGTTCGTCTTATTTGCTTGGTTTTCTCCATTATCCGTTAAAGGATCTAGATCATTTACAATCGATTATGAAAGAGACGTCTTTTTGAAAGATGGCGAGCCATTTCGGTATATCTCGGGCAGTATACATTATGTTCGAGTCCCGCGTACTTACTGGAAAGACAGATTGTCCAAAATGAAGGCAGCGGGACTTAACACTATCCAGGTGTAAGTAGAATTCAGGAATTATTCCGTTATTAAGTCGGGAATTGTCGGGTTATTGAGTTCTGGAATTGATCCATTAGTAGATTGAGCTCAACACACTTTGCTGGGTTGTTTGTTTGCACGGCTAATTGCCTTTACGAGCGAGGACCATGATGTTTTGGTTTCGGAACGTACAACCAAAAACTTGTTCAACGCAGGAAGTAACAGGAGATTGAAAAAAATGGCGATTTTATAGGAGAGGAAGAGAGCAATCCGTACGATAAGTAGCCGCGAAAACCGCATTAATTATAGATCACTTTGTGTCAAGACTAGGAATTGTGTAGAGGTAAGATAATTTACGATCTTTCTAGAGTGAGAACCATCATTTTACAATCTTTATTTTATTACTATCGAGGATTAAAGTTTATTCATCATACATTACATATTGGCTTCTTTCTGAATCCGATCGGCCGTTATTTTAAATACCAAAAGCCATTACTGCGCATGCAGGTTCCACAAAGCTGGCCATGGACTACCTGTAATCTTTGTTTTACAAATACACATCGGGTACTCACACTTGACACTTGGGTCAGAATGTTCGCTGACTCGCCATTTTTGGATTGTGTTCACGTCGCACTGTTTATTTATTTTGCTTCACACAATTCAGTTTCAATTCAAGTTGAAAGTAACCTAAAAGAACATACCAGTTCCAAATTGATATCCTTAAAAACGAAAAGGTCGTTTAAGATTGATTTTGAGAGGAACTGCTTTCTGAAAGATGGAAAACCGTTCCGATACATTGCTGGAAGTATGGATTATTATCGGATTCCAAAGATTTACTGGCAAGATAGAATGAAGAAGTTGCGTCATGCCGGGCTGAATTCGCTAGACACGTACGATAAGTAGAACTCGCACTATTTTTTGTCTTATGGTTCACAAATGAAACACGCGTTATTAGTAACTCACTTATATTTTCAGTTGTAGCAGGTACAGAAATTACCGACCTGAAACTTAACGGCAATATTTTTAACAACAATTTGTTCTAAGAATAGGCGTGTCTACGGTGCCCTGTTAGTCTGCGAGCAGACGGCTTCATGTCTTCCCCGACGAAATACTGTTCTACACGCTTTTTTTTTTATAAGAACCAGACTTTGCTCTTGTGGAGTAAAGACGGTCCCGCTTGGCTGAGGCTAAAGTTGATGTTGGCCTTTCGGTCAACAGAAACTGCGGCAGAAACCAAAAGGGGCTGGCTGGTTCGCCAAACAGTGAAAACCTTCATTGAGAAATAAAGAAAACCCAAAGCACGTTGCAACAAATGTGCTGAGGTGTTTCGTTAACATTGGTAGAAGTATTACTGCGCATAAAAAAACATCATTTACAAGCCAACTACCAGGGAAGCAAGTACTGTCAGCATTTCCAATGGTTTTTGGCGGAGCTGTCGCCCTATATTTCACATGGCCAAAAACCAACGAGAACGCATCGTTCGCGGGCGCGCAAAATGGCTATTGTTTCTGGACATCTGCCTTAATCTATTTAGACTCGTGTGAATCACAATGCGCGTGTTTCTCGATGCGTGATTGGCTGTAATCGCGCTGAGCTTATAAATATCCGGAAAAGTTCGACCGCATTCGAATGTGAATTTCGGAGATGTCAATCATTAACAGGTTAACAATGGCTATTATGTTTTTAAACTTCTAAAAAGGTTTTATGCGCGCCAATTTTAAAAAGTGCAAAATGTCCGTGTTGCAGACTTTATGAAAACTCCC
>JAOBAT010088861.1:0-13939 GCA_026413305.1 Hydrozoanthus tunicans
GTGTTGTGGGTTCTTTTAAGTCCCTCGATAGGAGATCGAGAGACTGGGCCTACGGTTTAACGTCCTTATCCGAGAAATCATAATATGTGTATTCGGCTTTCAGGCGGCAATTCGCAATAGCAATGGCATAGCTCAAGCTGAAGTTTTCGAGAGACAAACTTTAGTCTTCTATGAAGGTAAACGGTAAAATATAAAGATCACGACTACATTTCCAACTACATTTTTACTGTCAAAAACAATATTTTCGAGTTTAATCTTTAAGCCACCTTTGAATTCTAAGAGCAAATGAAATTAAAAACAGTTCAGTTAAACTATCGTAAAATGTCAAAACAACTTAGAAACTGGTGTTCTTTGATAGAAAAAGGTCGGGTTTGTATTATGATAGGTTTTTTTAAATCTACATTTAGTGTTTACAGAAAACTGTTTTAACCAAACATTCACAACGTCAAATATTTATTTTCGGAAAGGTCATTTAAAACAATCATTAACTTTAAGGGGGATCAGCTGTAACAACAGTCGTAGATGGAGGGGGGGGGGGGGGTTATAACCATTTTCTGAGAAAAAGTATTGCAACAGCCCCCTCTCGCTTACACAAATAGAACGATCGCTGTTTTGACTACTAACTAAACATCGCAAACTTGACTGGCGCCAAATTTCCTGTGAAACCTATAACAGCTTTCTTCTTCAGTCGTCATTGGTCACTTGTTTTCATCTCAAGCAATGTTTCCGTACTCAGCATCTCCATTTGTCACTTCAGGATTGTAGACTTAAGGAACTGTGGAACGCAACTTCAGCGTGTATTCTGGAAATTATTCTGAAATGGATTAAATCGCTAAGCAAGTCACTCTTTGCACGGCAAATGCACTTTGTTTACCAAGAGACATTTAAAAAGAACACTTATGCGGCGCTGGTAAGTTCAACTGATACTTTACAGCACCTTAATAAGAGACTTTCATCGATACAGTAAGCTATTTGACCGTTGGGTGTAATAAAGTGTTTACAGTAACTGGGTGGTACTTGTATTTATGCAAGTCAGTTCACGATGATACAGGAAAGGTTTCTATCTCTCAAAATTAAAAAACCAAATCGCGAACATTTTCGGTTTGAGAGTGAGAAAATAGAGTACAAAAAAGAATGTAGAAACCTGGGTTCCTACAAGAACGTGGTTTTTATTTTCTTCGCAACTCGTTTTGTTCTAATTCTCTTCCCGAGCTGCCTCTGCGCGAGGAAGAAAGGAAGGCAACTTCGAGATTGAATGTCAATTCAATAAAGTTTGCATTTGTTAATAATTTATTTCAAAATAATATTTGTAGCTCAACGTATTTGTGAAGGTTTTGGCAACTTAGAAATAAATTACTAAAACCTCCAAGCTATTCTTAGTTCGTAAACTTAAACAAGAAACTACATTTAGGTTCTATATTTGTAAGCATTTTCCTACAAAATGCTCCCAACAGTGTCCTGAAAAAAAAGAAAAGCAAACTTTGCTTTTAATCTCGAAGTTAGCGGTGCCAGCGTTTGTCATGTGTCATGATAGATAAATACTGTACGGCAAACATTCAGCACTTCTTGGTAAGGCGACCAATAGATGGCCGTGACGGTGCACCTGACAGACTGATCAAATTAACAAAATTGTAAGAGCTTTACTTCTTTATCACAAACTCATTATAAACTGAAGGTTTTCTGTTGAATAAGTTAGGATTTCTAAAATTGCGAGGTATAGAAGCATATTATGGAGATAACGGAGTGACACGAAGCTGTCTTTCTATTTACTAACAATGATAGAGTTTTCTAGAGCCGCTTGATTGAATCAACATGTACATTTCATGCGGAAATGTAGCTTAAACTTTTTCCCAAAGAACACAGAGTCTTTCTCTAAAAATACTTGTCAAAATATTTTGTGAAAAGGCAGCATTACATTTCACATACCCACAGTTTTTACTACATTCTACATAAACACAGTCTCTCCTGTTGCTCTTATGTCAATTTTTTAATCTTATTTCAAGCTTGCCACCGTACAATGTGACGATGTTACATAATAGAATTGAGCATTTCGAGCCAAAACATGAATATTATAAGTCAAAAGCCAAAGTCGATTATTCGTGCCTTTGGGTGCTATTTTAAATTTACATTTGTGTGTATGTATAACATATTTGACCAAAATAAAACCTGGGTGAAACGTGAATAATAATGGTGGGTGACACAAATTATCGGCACAGGCCCCCTAGAATGGCAGAGCCAACCGGGCTAGGGTGCGCTAGTTAACTAAATTTACCACAAAATAGGTAAAACAGTTTTATAAACACTTTTTCATGAAACTGAAAAAAATACCCTAAAAAACAAAGGAATGAAAGTTTTGACCCTTAAAATACCTCATGGCATTGTTTTTGAAAGAACCAAGACAAAACAAAACTGCAGGGGAAAAAAACACTTAAAAACCGATTTCTAGAATAGCCGATTTTGACGCCTACAAATACGACAATCACCATTGTCACACCAATCGAGGGAGCATCCCCCCTTCCCCCCCCCTGGGAATCGGGGGGCGAGGTATCGATTTGACCCTTGGATAGTTGATTTGGCGTCACCAAATCAGTTGGAAAAAGTGTACTTTTTTATCTTTATCTCATCTTGTATTTTTTATCTTTTTTATCTTAAGTTAATTACGAATTTAGAAATACATGATAGTTTTCTCCAACCATTAAAAAATATTAGCCTTTTTTTCTCTTTTTTTATGTTTGCTTCAACATCTTGTTTGTATGTTGCAAAAAATATGACAATAACAAATGACGAAGAACGTGACGTCATACTGACTTCCGTCCAAATAAGGAATTTCGGAACAAATTATCAATGGGTGAATAGACAGTATTTTTACATTTTGACACATTCATTGAAAGTCTAATTAATCATTTTTTGTGTCACTATGTTTTATTCGACTCAAAAAATAAACCCCCTCTCAGTGGTTATCATTGTGCAAAGATAGAAAAGATAAGTAACTAGAATTTCCTTGCAAACAAAAATTCATGAATCTATTGAAGCAATCTCTTGGGACTATTTCATTTCTTTGAATGAGAGAGGTGTTTCTAAAATACATTCTGACAACGCCAGAATTGATGCTAACTAAATATGTAGATAAACATGGAAATTGAATCGCCGTCAAAACCACTCTTCAAACGTGTCAAAAGGATCCATTATTCCAGCTGCGGATTTGCGTTACTTTTCACGATTTATACCTGACTCTAGCAACTTCTTCCTTAAACCATGGAAGAAGGAGAATCAAATAGGAATTCTATAAAGGTTACCATTTCTTAAAGAATTATCTTTTACGTTCAAAATTTTCGTTATACCCAGAGAAAGATAATAGCAGGACTAGCTTAACAAAAGACGAATTGAGATTCACAGGTATATAAATATAGATGTTTAGATATAGTTTACTTGTCCAGATGAAGGCTTTTTATTTTAATGAAGCCGAAAACTCGTTAAAGGAACAGTTTGTGATAGTGCCAGTTTTTCATGGTTAACATATTCAGGTAAATATACAGCTCAGAAGAGGTTGCATAATGCTGTAAATTCAAAATTTTTCAAAACGCTTTTGGTTTTAACTTTTTTAAAACTAAACGCAAGGATACACTTTGCTTTACCAAAACTGTTTCGAAAATGTTGTTCTCGAGCCCCACGTGCACCGTTCTTTTTGTGGAAATTAAAAATTTTTCAGTATAAAGAGACAAGTCACTATTGAAACTATTTTTGGTCTAACAACAATTTGATTAAAACTTTAACGAAATCCAATAATAAATTTGAAAACTAAAGCAACCCACTGAGTTTTTTTCCATGACATTTACTACAGAAAAGTCAATTGATTTTTCTTCTTCTGAAACTTGTAATCACGTTTTAGTAGGGATGATTAACCGTTTTCTTCTTTTATCAAAGTATACATCATTTATAAGGACATCAAGGCTTACATTTTGCTAAGAGTTAGCCTACATTCGAGTAATTTAAGTTTGTATATAAGTTTATAACTAACAACAGGGGAATTCAACAAAATAATGAATGTGCTGCTTAATTATATTGGAGAGAAGGCTCTCTCGAAAATCTTTAATTTGTAAGTTAAGAGTCGGTGTCAAGCTTTTAAACTAACAAAACCGTAACGTAAAAATGTGAACAATAACTGATTTGAAACTTAAGGTAACAAAAGATTAAGAACAATGATGATTAAAAACATGTTTTTGTTCTTTATTTGAATAACTATTTTTCTTGTATTCAAAAATATTCATATTTTAGTTTTAAAAAATTTTATTACAACCTTTAGTTCAATTATATCATTACCAAAAGGAAATGACAACTTAGATCTTTCATAAAAGCCGACAGTTTAATTTAACTCAGAGCAATAAAAAACACGAATCATTCCCGCGTAAATGTGCGGGATGTTGGTATGGTTTTTTTACTTAACTAAGGCTACAAGGGACTCTTTCTTTTATGAAGGATTAAGTTATACAAAAACAATTTGACAATTTAACTTTTACAGATAAGCTGCGTCGGTGAGAAGAAAATGGCGAGCAAAGGAGATAACATCATCTCAGCACTGAACTCGACAAGCACGGCCAAGAGCAGTGGAGGCTATCCTGTTGAGTTACGGGTTGCTTTTGGTTTAATTGCATCGCTAGCGTTTCTTGCCAATGGACTTTTATGTATTATCATCCTTAAACGAAGATCTATGCTGAAAAAGGCAAATAATACTTTAGTGTTTGCACTGGCAATAAATGACACGCTCACAGGTTTGTATAAAGTCTATCTTATGGTTTCATTTTACTATTTTACGGTTGAATTTCATACCGAGATGAGTTGCGGTAAACGAAGTTTAGTAACCGTTTACATAACTCATCTCGGCATGAAAATTCAACCGTAATGCTAGATCTAGAAAAGTTCACCACAATTAGCACGCAGCTGCTCCATTGTACATGTGTGGCTGTATTTCACCATAGATATTTAGCACCTTATGTTTTCATTTACTTTGCTTATATAAAGCCTGACAATATACTACTGCTTGTTTTGGTAATTACATATGTTGTATTTTCTTATATATTATACTGATAATCTTCAATCTTCAATCCTTCGATCTTACGTAAGTTAGTGTTGACACTGAGTCTTCAAAATGATAAATTAGCCTTGTAGTGAGACAAAAAACATACCATGCACAAATTGTTTCGTCCCAGTTTGCTGAAACAAATTAAAGCGACATCAGCAAAGTATTGGTTTCTTTTTGGCTTCCTTGCCACGTTTTTGTGAGGTACTTTTCAAGTATATTTTTGTAAAATGTCGTGAAACTGAAACTTAAACTGAAGCTAAATTTATGAAAAACTCTTAACGTGTTTTTTTATTTTAAATGTTTTGCTGTTGATTTTCTTTTTTTGGAAACAAGAATAAAAAGTCTTTTGTAGTTTCTAAAACTTTGTTCTTAGGATACCAAGGTCCAACGGTCCAAAGTGAACTATTCGTAGCCGATCCGATCTCTACAATTTTCTCTCAGCTGCTGTTTCTGTGTTAATTTTTGACCTTTTCAACTTTCACCGCAATGACATAACGAAATTCAAAGTTCTTTCGTCCTTGTGCTCTGAAAAACTAATGTTTTATTTTTCATATCTTTCTTGTTGTTATGTTAACTTTTAAAAAGGGGCCTAATATTGTTATTATTCAAGTTCATAAAAAGGCGATTTAAAAACTTCCAAGTGTTTTAGATTAAACCACCTTCGAATGTAAACTGAGTTTACTACAAGCGTTTGCGTGGTATAAAAGGTCTAGCTAAATCCCATAAGAGACAGAAAAATAAGATAGCTTGTGATGTGTTGTTTAAGACGGCTTTAGTTGTTATTATTGTTGTTTTTATCGTTATTGTTTATTAAAAATATGTTTAAAATTTGATGCGGGAAAAATTCTTATTTACCAACACATCAATATTTTTGTTCAGTTGCACGTAAGCTATAAGAGTGTTTTTATCCCTAGGGATTTTTATTGGCGTATCCCCTCTGTATGTCCTTGGTCAAGGTACACTAGCTGTCCCAGAAGGTATTGCTGGAGAAATGTTCTGCCGACTGATCGACAACAGCTTCTTTGTGTGGGCATTTGTTAAGTTTTCCGTTGCTATAGTAACATGCATGGCTTTGGAACGCTGGTACGCAATCGCGCGCCCACTGCAACACAACATATACTTCACCAGGAGTAGAACTATTCTTTGCGTCGGGTTAGCACTAATTGGTGTGTGCATTCCAAGTGCTCTCCTTATATTTGAGAAGCACCTTGTACTCAAGGAATTAACATACACTTGTGAATGGACACCTTTGATATCGGGATTAACTGCCAGCCAGGTTTTTGCCGTGCTGTATTGCACTGTAACAGCCTTTATTCCACTTCTCGTAACTATGGCAACATTTTGTTACCTATACTTTGTACTTCGACGTTCTGGGCCTGTGATAACAAACATCCAAGCACGCATTACCCGTAGACGCGCCGAGGTCCGACTGTGCTACATGAGTGCTTTAGTAGCTTCATGCCTAACAGTGTGTTTTGTGCCCAATCAAGTATCTTACATACTGTCCAAGTTCGGTGTTACAATACTGGGAAGTCCTGGCCACCACGTTACAGTAGTACTGTGTCTATTCAACAGCTGTGTTAACCCCTTCGTTTATTGCTTGAGCAACAAGTTTTACAGACGAGAATTCATTCGGTTGGTTTTACCTTGCAGAGGGAAGACTGCAATAGTTCCTATTACAACAGACCACTCTAAGTCAGAAGGTAGTGTCACTATGCGGAAGGCCCCTGGTCGGTCGGGCCAGGCGGTAGCTACACAGCTTTAATCTAGTAATACTTTATAACAAAGAAAGAATTTCCAATTCTTATTTATACAGTATCTTTACGTAAGTCTCAATATCAAAAGTTATATTAAACGATTCCGTAAGTTAACTAACTAGGGGACACTACGAATTTATTTATTTAGAATTTCGTGCAGCAACTTCATGATCGTTCTTTTAGTTTACTTCAAGTAGAAAAATAATCTTAATTTTAGCGCTAAAACAAGTGAAACTTTTCTTTAAGCGCTTGACTTTGTTCCAAGTCAATTGGCGAGATTATTATAAGAAAAATGAGAGTGAAGAGGTTCTCTTAAACACCAGTTATATAGTGAGGAATGAAATCCATCTAGTAATAAGAAGGACTTCACCACTTACAATTTTTAAAAAAAGTTCAAAAAGTGCACCCGGTCATCACAAAAGGTTTTTGCCTATCGTAATCTTTTTTTTTTTGTTTACTTTTTCTGCACGATTGATCCAATTCCCGTGAAGCATGCTCGCTTTCCGTCTCCACTAACTGCTATTATTAAACGTTCACCAAGAATTTTCTTTGCGTGCAAATTGCAGTGACAAAAATTTATCTCTTCTCCATACTAATTGAAGTTGGATGGAGTATAAACTCTGAATCAATTTTAAGCAGCGGACTAGCCGCTTTTCGTCCACCCTTTTCTCACTGTCTGGCTTTGCCTTCAAACCCAGGCATTTCTAAAAATCTTTGTTGTTAGAAACGGTTAATTTTCTTGTTTATCAATTTAAACTTGTTCAAAATTTGAAAAATAACGTTTTTTGTTTTAGTTAAAAATGGTCGACAAAATCACAGGGCAGTTTTCAATTACTTCCGATTTTGTACCACGTGATGTGTTTTATCCAATTAGATAGCACGAAAATTATTTGGTGGGTTATATCAGCTCATATACTGAATTGACCATATATATAAACTGAATGTATAAAGAAATTTTCTTCTGAATTATTTTTTGCTTTCTTTTATAGTGCCAATATAAGGTTTAGAAAATTCAAAACGTTATTCCATTTGCGCGTATTCGACCATCTTACGCGCTCTCAGTGGAAAAATTGATGAACATACTATGTAAATTATCCATTTGGATAATCATTTGACACTTTTTCTCCACTCTTTTGATATCTAAAACAAAGGTTAGGTGTAAAAACTCTTTAACTCCTTATGGAATATTCCCAACACTTTCCACATTAAGAAATTTTACAGAATGTGAAAATGTTGTATATAGTGTTTAAAACAGTAGAAAATAAACAATTGACAAACTGTTAAAATCACTAACATTTCTTTTTTTAATTTTAATGTTTGCTATTGACAGTTAATAGTCAAAATCTCTTGTTACAGCACGCAAAAATACATATTTTACTTAGGAGCAAAGCTAACGTGAATTTTTTTTAAGATTGAAACCACTTTCAGTTTCAGTTTTTAAAACATGTTAAAAAAATTGATAAAACTGGACCACGAATCGTTTTGTAGATAACCGAAAATCGTCTTTATCTCAGCTCATTATTTTTCAGTGCTGCAATCAATGCATAAAATCTTCTTCTGAAGAACACTGAGATCACGGTGATGATTGCCTGAGCACAAGAACTTGTAACTACGTGCAGGGATAGAATTCTTCATTTGAAAACCGACTTCTTACGTTTCGTATTGCAGCGAAAATGCAGGTAGGAGCAACTTTTTGAAGTCTGCAAAGAAGAAAACGACAACATTTCAGGACACACTCGTTATCTTGTTGCTAATCTAGTGTTGTTTGTTTTGAAGTAATCGTGAAACATGATTGCTTAAGTGTTTCACACTGAACACTGAAGAAGCTTTTTCTCGATAGCATGCAATTAGCATTTGTGGCCAAAATCATGGTTATATTCAAGGCTGCCACACACGAACCGATTGTTTGTCGCGAAGCTCACGATTTTTTGACGCCGACACAAAGTCAGCCCGTGTGTGGTAGTTCCTGACATTTTTCCGAAAAGATTTTTTGTCGGGAACAGAGATTGTCCACGTTTGATTTTAAAAAATCGGCCGATACAACATCGGTACGTGTGTGGCGGATTCAGACAAATTTCGGGAACAGCCGAGCTTCATTTGACCAATCACGGAGTTGAATACATCACGTGGGAAGATTAAAGATGGCTACCAGAATCGTATTAGCGTAGTTGAAAAAGTTAAAGTGTCAGAAGATTTTCGAAATAATAATGGTGCCATATGGACTATAGGAAAAGAAGATCTTGTCGAAGCGTGGCAAGCCAGGCAATGTCTCTACGATACTACTGTACCTCAAACGACTACAGCAATAGAAACACAAAAGCAAAAGCATGGGCAGAAATTAAGATTAAAAATAGTTTCCATCTTCACAAGTTGACAGGCAGAGCAACAGTGAAAGTAGTGTGCATGGGTACGAAATCGCGATTCATTGCCATGGCAGCCAAGGACAAAAATACAATATCTTATCAAACCCAACTTCTGTGCCAAGTTTCAGCAAAATCGGTTGACCACCACTTTGGTCCCCTGGAACACTTTCTCAGACAGAGCCTCTTAAACTCCACCGCTCCCCCCTGGTGTTATGAAATTACTCTTGTTTTAAAAAGCAATTAAGAAAATAATAATGTACTGATTCGTGTATGTTATTGCCAAATATTCTAGTTCCCAGAATCACAGAATAAACACTACAGTACTCTCCCTTTGAGTTAATGAGCCTAATAACATTTTGCAAAAAATTCCACTTATTCAAATTACATATCTGTTACTGCATACTAGTTAACCCAGTGGTAAGCCAATCTTCGGGAATGCAGGAGACTCGGCCTCCATGCCCGGCTTTAAAGTTTTCTTGGATGAGGAAATCTAGCTATCAGGCTCAATCTGTTAATCTCCTATCGGAAGACCTATAGGAACGACAACACAACCCAATATAGAGCAGTGTGATCGCGATGTTGAGGCTTGTTAACCCTGGAAAATTGGCAGCCATGGGTTAAAACGTTGTGAGCAACTTATTACGGCTATCTAAGCTTTCATGTTCCTAAAATACCATGTTATTAGGTGCCTAAAAGCTGTAATGAGGTAATTGTTGAACCACAAATATAATTGCTACCTCGAAAATATATTGCTCCGTCTTTGCCCCCAACAGCTTTACGAATAATCTCTGCGATCTCATTCCGAGGGACTTTCACTGCTCCCGGCATGTAGTTAAGAGCAGTCAGCAGTTCGCTGACCTTGAAAAACCCTTTCTTCTCTCGATCAAATACTTCAAATGCCTGGAACAAGTCTTCCTCGAGCAGCTGGTTCTCCATCTCACAGATTTTGACAAGAACAGCAATAAAATCCTCAAAGGTTATTTTTCTTTTATCTAAATAAAGAACCATAAATTATTTCTTTCACGACTTTGTGGGATGAACTTAAAAGTAGAATCACTTTTAATTCTTTAAGCTCAAGGCTAGTTTTCGACAAATACTTTAAGAACAAAGGAAACAAACTTTATCAAAATAATCACTGTAACCCTACTTAGATATTTTTTAAAAACGTTTCGTTAGTATAGCAACTGAAAAACACCAGGACTATATCTACACGCTTACCTTTTCTCTCATTTTTCTTTTAATACTTACCTTTCTGTGGCACATATAAGACAATTTACGTAGCTTATTACAATAAAGGCAGTCTATAGACACTGTAGTCTTGCTAGTGATTAAAATTAGACTGTCTTATCCTCTCTATAGCTTAGTTAGTAAATAAATTCATACATTTGCGACGTTATTTTTTTTAACCTTTTTACCTAAAAATTGTATGTGATTAAACAAACGAAGTAACCAATGTAACAATAAGAACTGATGAGCTGAGTTTAATCCCTTCTAGCGATCTTGCTGCAGCTAAATTAAAAAACCAGAAAGGTGTATTAATAATATTATGGGTGACCACCATATAAAGAAAGAAAAAAGTCTACGAAAGCGACAAAACAGTTTATACAATAACCACAACAAAGCAAACGAGAACTGTAATGACACTAAAAATACCACTGAAATAGCAGAAACAGTAACACTAAATAATTATCAAATGAGTTTACCTGTTAGGTTTAATTGTGTTGTGATTTCTTCCATTTCCACAGCAGTTCTATTGTGACCGAGGGAAAGGCAAAGCGGTCTAAGCTCCTTCAAATAAATTTTTCCTTCCAAACCATGATCGTGGGCAGCAAAGGCAGTTTCAAATTCTATGTGTTTTTGCAAGCAAAACTTGTTAATATAAAGCACTCTATCTATTAAACAATACGACATTCCACCTTTTGCATGGGTTATATAATCAGTTAACTAGAAATAATGGTTGGTTATATTTACAGTTGGTTAATGCTTAACCCAAGTTAACTTTACAAGGTAGCGTTAAATATTCATGGTTGTATTCAAGGCTGGCAGTCCTCACTTACGCAAGGGATGGCGACTTTTATATTGTACCCATGATTCCTAGCGCATTAACGTCTAAACTTGACAATTAAAACGCATTGAGGGAATCTATAGACCTCAATTTTGACACACGCACTGCTGTTAGTACAAAGACGAATTTTACCAGCTGTCACCTTCCCTGAGGTTCTTTTAGCGGTGTGAGGTTCGCGATGCATTGTGGTAAAATAAACAGCCGCCATTTTTTCGGATAGTCGTATTATTTCGGTTGTTGTAGTGCCAAATGAATCCAAGAGTTTGCGGTATTCTTTGGATGGTCCATTGTAAAATTCATACTCTTCTTTTTATTCAAACGAAAGTATCGTGCATTATGAATTGCAGAACATCATTTTCTGTCAACGATTATGCTTATTACAATTATTACTATTAAAACATTGCTGTTATTGATATTGTTATTGCTATTAACGTTCTTGCTATTTCCCTTATCATTTTCAGTACTATTTTTATTGTTTTTGTTTTTATCTATGGTATTCTTATTGCTATCGTTGTTATTAATATAATAATCTTTTTATGAGCAACCGAGCTATAATACGATACTAAGAATCCCTCCAAAGTTTTAGTTTGTTTGTGAAAAGCTTTTACTCTCTACAATCAATATACACCCGCCCTTCGCAATCAGTTGTGTGTCATAGACCCTAACCTTCTGTTGTAATTACCAACTGCTTTGTAAACATATTTCTTTGCTATACTTGTGCGGAAATGAAAAACAAATGTTAGCGATTTCGCGAATTCATACCAGTAAAAGCAATATACCTTCGAGTTGTGCTGGATTGAAACAAATCTTCGCTTTCTGCCTTCCTTTGTCCGATTTTTCATACTATACGATAGACAAAAGAACAACATAATTAGAACTAAAGATAACACTGCCAATTCCGCTCCTAACATTTTCTTTAACTCGATTTCATTTATGATCTAAGCCCCTTCAGCCTAAAAGACCACTAATGTTGAAGTGATAATATTTCCCAACTAGGATTCATACTTTTCTTGTATTCGGTTAAGGAAAAATTTACTTTTGACTCTTTCAGACCCAAATACAATAATTTGTAAGTGCTCCGAACTATGACAAATACTTTCATTTAAGGAAATTAGTTGAAAATAAGGTTAGTAACGAATTAGATTTTTAAAGTGCTTTTTTCTAGTAAAATTCCTTTTTACATTTTAGAAAATACTTTCGACAGTATAAAAAATGTTTTTAAATGGTCCGAAAACTTCTTCTTTAAAAATGTTTTAAGCTTGTTTATTTTATTTCGTTTTCAATTTTGGATTTAGTCCTTGCGCAATCTATTCCTATTCATTTATTGCAAAGTCACTTAAACTGCACTTGTTGTGAGGAAGAGTAAGATGCTAATTAACTGGTTCGATATGAAAAGGTCTACGAAGAGTGTGCTGGACCCTCTTGCTCCTGTAGTGGGAAGGTAGTCAGGTGGGTTAGGAAGGTGGTCAGGTGAGTTAGGAAGGTGGTCAGGTGGGTTAGGAAGGTGGTCAGGTAGGTTAGGAAGGTAGTCAGGTGGGTTAGGAAGGTGGTCAGGTGGGTTACGGAGGTGGTCAGGTGGGTTAGGAAGGTGGCCAGGTTGGTTAGGAAGGTAGTCAGGTGGATAAGGAACGTCGTCAGGAGGGTAAGAACGTAGTTAGGTTGGTTAGGAAGGTGGTTACGTGGGTTAGGAAGATGGTCAGGTAGGTTAGGAAGGTGGTTAGGTTGGTTAGGAAGGTGGTTAGACGGGTTAGGAAGGTGGTCAGTAGGGTTGGGAAGGTAGTCAGGTGGGTTAGGAAGGTGGTAAGGTGGGTTAAGAAGGTGGTTAGGTTGGTTAGAAAGGTGGTCAAGTGGGTTAGAAAAGTGGTCAGGTGGGTTAGGAAGGTGGTCAGGTGGGTAAGAAGGTGGTCAGGTGGGTTAGGAAGGTGGTCAGGTGGGTTAGGAAGGTGGTCAGGTGGGTTAAGAAAGTGGTCAGATGGGTTTGGAAAGTGGTCAGGTGCGTTAGGAAAGTGGTCAGGTGGGTTAGGAAGGTGGTCAGGTGGTTAAGAAGGTGGTCAGGTGGGTTAGGAAGGTGGTCAGGTGGGTTAAGAAAGTGGTCAGGTGGGTTTGGAAAGTGGTCAGGTGCGTTAGGAAAGTGGTCAGGTGGGTTAGGAAAGTGGTCAGGTGAGTTAGGAAGGTGGTCAGGTGGTTAAGAAGGTGGTCAGGTGGGTTAGGAAGGTGGTCAGGTGGGTTAGGAAGGTGGTCAGGTGGGTAAGGAAAGTGGTCAGGTGGGTTTGGAAAGTGGTCAGGTGGGTTAGGAAGGTAGTCAGGTTGGTTAGGAAGGTGGTCAGGTGGGTTAGGAAGGTGATAAGGTTGGTTAGGAAGGTGGTCAGGTGGGTTAGAAAAGTGATCAGGTGGGTTAGGAAGGTGGTCAGGTGGGTTAGGAAGGTGGTCAGGTGGGTTAGGAAGGTGGTCAGGTGGGTTAGGAAAGTGGTCAGGTGGGTTTGGAAAGTGGTCAGGTGGGTTAGGAAAGTGGTCAGGTAGGTTAGGAAAGTGGTCAGGTGGGTTAGAAAGGTTGTTAGGTGGGTTAGGAAGGTAGTCAGATGGGTAAGAAGGCGGTAAGGTGGGTTAGGAAGGTGGTCAGGTGGGTTAGGAAGATGGTCAGGTGGTTTAGGAAAGTAGTCAGATTGGTTAGGAA
>JAOBAT010088872.1:0-17927 GCA_026413305.1 Hydrozoanthus tunicans
CCCCCGGGCTCGTCGTGCTACGCGACTATGACGGATAGGTTTAAAACGTTGTGTTTAAGTAGTGCGGATTTTCTAAGTTGTGTGAGCTTAGCACGATTGTAGCACGGAATTTAAAACCTGCCTTATAGTTCCCTTTGCGACAATCTCTCTGCGAAGTTCGAAACTGGTGTCGATTCCATTTTCGCGAAAATTTTAAACTGCAAAAAAAAAATAATGCGTTTGTATTTTATCTCAACTTAACTTCAAACTTTGTTGTAACCGAAGAATAGAGATAAACGTTCGTTTCAGCAAACTTTAAGCGTCTTCTTATTTTGCCGAGTTTGATAAATGAGTCTTCCTGTTTGTACAAATTTATCAACAAAATATCTAACATATAACAGACATGACAAAACCGCAAAGCCGGCCATTAATGTCACGTCTTTTCCGAGACCACCGCAACGTTCACGTATTGCTTGCAGACGGGAAGAGGAATGAAAGCATGAAACAGCATCAATTACGAGTGTTTTTGAAAACTCGTTACCTAAAAGTCATTTTGAAGCATACGCGAGAATTGCCTGTGGTAGTCAAGAATAAATAACACGGAGCTATTTTCAGTAATTTGAAAAGGACTTAACAACACATACTTCGGAAAATTTTCTTGTTTTATCGATTACCTTTACTGTGCGAGGGGTCGCCACTCGAATTAATTATCATTCGTAGATGCTTTTTGTATCTGTCCTCGGGCTTGCTTAAAAACACTAACAATTTTGTTCTAAAAAATGAAAATTGGTTTCAGATGTTCAAATTCTAAATTTTAAAGATTCTCGAGAACAGAGCCAAGCTAAATTGTTTGTACTCGTGTCTGTTGATGCGCTCAAAATAGAATTTGACAAGGGCTGACGGGTAAGTAATTCATAAATGAAAGACCCTTCGAACAATATACTTCTTATGCTTCGAAAACAACCCTGAAATTTTATAACACAGGTATAAACGGAACTCGCAAGTAAAGCTCAAAAGTTAAACTGTTGCTAGGTTTGGCCAGCTGAAATGTGGTGTTTTATTTTTTTGAAAGTAAAAACATTGTGTCGAGTAATTGTTTAAGTATAACGTTTACTCAAAACAGTTTGTTATCGGCTTGATCTTTCGAAATGCAACGTTAAAGGGCAAATTTATGTTTGGTCTTCTATTCTGAAGTTTTCTCTATTGCACACGTTGTTTTGTCCTCGTTGAGAGGCAATGAAGTTAATACTTTTAAATTGGTTGTTTTCACAAGAAGAGGACTTTGTTGTCTACACAGGGATGCTTGATGCCTCAGAACCCGCCCTGTTCCGCAAAATAGTTGATGCGATTCGTTCCACTTTTCCGTGCGAGGGACTCACACATACCTTAACCTTTTGAATCAACAAAACAACGAACTAATGACAAACAAACGAACTAGAACAGATCGTCGTTTGAACCGAACAAGGACTCTGTTACAGAACATTTGCAAAAAACATTATTAAAATATTACTTACCGGCAGATAACTAAAATTCCATGGCATAAGAGCAAAACCTACGAAGCTTGCGAAACGATTGCGGAGAAAGACTTTGTGCTATATTCAACGACTTTTACTTGTAAAATATGTACTTTGACTGCCGATCACGATGAAGTAGTCTTCATTTAATAAGATTAATTAAAAGTTTATTTTATTTTCGCAATATGGTGATCAGATTTGATTAGCCAGTAATTTGTCAGCAAGCTTCATTTTCTATGTTTTTGAAGCACATGCCATCTTTGCGACGTAATGAACTGGAAAAAAAAAAGCTGATTACATGCTTGTCGGGAAGTGAAACTTCATTCATCAGAAAGTTAAATTAGAACGAATAAAAACACGCAAACTAAATCAGTGCCATTTTGTTGCGCCTTCAATCTTTTGTGCGTGGATCAACAAAAGATAAACTTTAAAAAAACCGCAGTTTTTTACAATTGCCATCTGACAAAACCGAAATCGCAACTGTGTTTTGACAACTTGAACAGAACAATAGAACTTGCTGAAAAAAAGTAACTGGGATTTTAGATAAAAAACTACTGGTAAAAATTTACTCCAATAGAACCCAAAGGCTATGCCGATGTCATACACATTTGAACATCTGAATGTTCTCTGAAAATCATTGTAACAAAAAAAATTGATTGTTCATACATTAAACATTAAAAGTGGCTTTTAAAGCATTGTAAAAACTTTCAACCCATTATCTTTGCAAACAAGTTGTTATTCTTATAAACATAAAGAAAACCGCTATTTGTTCTGCTTTTACAGTATAAAATATTTAATTTTGAAATAAACTGTAAGTCAACTTCAAAGCAGACATTAGACTCTCCCAGCAAACAAACCGTAGTTCAGTTGTGTCAATTCAACATTTAGAGCGTTATACGCCAATATATTTGTAAATTTTCGTGCGCCACCGCATCTACCACTGTTTTTGAGCAAAACTGCCCCGGAGCAGTTTTCACAGTCTCGCTTAAAGAATAAAAACTTCTTACCTGAAACACAGAGCAGCGAGCGATAACGGCAGTCACTAGTGTTTATCCACTTCGCGACGCTGAAACGTCAGCTTTGCTTAATTGCCCCATTTATCACTTAGGTGCAACCATCTCGGCGCTCATGTAATTAAGGTTGATCTACACATGAACACCGCCGACATCACCATGGCAACAACAGCGTCAACCATAATTAAAACTGACAGCTGCTGAAAGATAGGTTTTAGGACTTTCAAGTTATCAGATTTTGTTTTGGATTTCTCCAGCCTCGCGGGAAGGTATTTGACCTAAGGAGCCAATTCTTAAATTTAAATACAAAAAGAATCAACAAATGGATCGTAATAAGTTGTCGACTCGCTACAAGCCTGTTAAGGCGATAATTGAATAAAGATGAAATGCAACACTTTGCGTCGACTTAAAGGAAATGCTTCAGTTTAACCAAGTTGAATTAAGATCAGGCTTACGTTTTGGAAGGAACCCGCTTCCGTAATCAAGAGAATATTTAGTCATTAGTGTGTGATTTATAGAAAACAAGACAGTGTTGGTTTGGCACTATCTTATATCTCACTCGTCTATTGTGAAAGCAAACTGGGAACTTTCGTTCACCTACAAATTTTACAAGTTTTAACGATGCCAGTTGTCGTGTACTAAAATCAAACTTAATGGCCAATCCGAAAATGGAAAGCTTCCTTGCAAGTTCAAAGCACTTGACTTCTAGAAAAATATGAAAAAAAACCCCGCTACTACAAACCCTAATATGAGGCGATTTATATATTATTTGGTCTACATTCAAATTAATGCAACTAGCCACGTTCTTGAGGTAAACTGAAAAACTATAAAATTTTTAAAACGCCGCTATTCAAGCATAGCCACAGGGTCTATAAAACAATACAATTTATACAAAACTACGAAATGTAAATGTTAGTCAGAACGGAAGCTGCAAGCTTTTTTTGCCGAGCTTAATTTTTTAGTTTTTTTTTTTACTGAATTTGTTTGAAACTTTGATCCGAAATGCTATAATTTTAGGAATTCACTGAATTTATGTCTCGCACTCACCCCCCACTCCTAAACCTCCCTCATTACTGAGCTGGTGTCATGTTCTCACCCCACCCCTCTCCTCACTGAGCTTGTGTCTTGTTCTCACCCCACCCCTCTCCTCACTGAGCTTGTGTCATGTTCTCACCCCACCCCTCTCTTCACTGAGCTTGTGTCATGTTCTCACCCAACCCCTCTTCTCACTGAGCTTGTGTCATGTTTTCACCCCATCCCTTCTCCCCATAAAGCTTGTGTTATGTTCTCACCCCACTCCTCTCCTCATAGAGCTTGTGACAAGTTCTCACCTCACCCCTCTTTTCACTGAGCTTGTGTCATGTTCTCACCCCATCCCTTCTCCCCATAAAGCTTGTGTTATGTTCTCACCCCACTCCTCTCCTCATAAAGCTTGTGACAAGTTCTCACCTCACCCCTCTTTTCACTGAGCTTGTGTCATGTTCTCACCCCATCCCTTCTCCCCTTAAAGTTTGTGTTATGTTCTCACCCCTTTCCTCTCCTCATAGAGCTTGTGACAAGTTCTCACCCCACCCCTCTTTTCACTGAGCTTGTGTCATGTTCTCACCCCATCCCTTCTCCCCATAAAGCTTGTGTCATGTTCTCACCCCACTCCTCTCCTCATAGAGCTTGTGACAAGTTCTCACCTCACCCCTCTCCTTACTGAACTCGTGTCATGTTCTCACCCCACCGGTACCCCTCTCCTTACTGACATTGTGTCAAATTCTCATCACCACCCCCCTCCTCCCATCCTCATTCTTATCCATAGCTCTGACTGTCATTTTTATATGTTTTATTGTTTAACTATTCGTTTCAGCCCGAATCAGTTGATCAGCAACTATCTACCCCCAACACAACTCACACAAAATAAGACACACTAGGTAATGAGAAAATGGGAATTGATCAAACGTAGCTAACTACTGAATATAGAAGCAAGATTCTCCTAAACTGGTAACTTTAAAAACATTGGTCTTAGTTGGGAGATTTTGGCAACACGCAAGATGTCAAAAATGTATTCCTGTTCAATCAATTGCAAGCGCACACATAAGGTCTTGCGATTGCACGCATGCGTAAAGGTCAAAACTAGTACAGTCAGTGGGTAAAACAACACGATCTCGAGGCTGTTCTACACAAACAGAAGACCAAACAAAATTTGTTATGGCACTAGCTTTTAACACCTTTTGAGTGGGGTGTATTTGCTAGAAAATTAATAAACAGTACCAAATTAGAACAGAGGTTTTATCAATTTAGTATCAAATTAGGATGGAGCCCCATCTGAAGTTTAACTTCATCTTCCGGCTACAGTGTTCGCAATTCATCTTTCTACTATTTCAACTAAGTAGCAATGTTTCGTTTTACAAGAAAGGAGCTGAATTAATCCCAAAGTCCCAAACGTTATTACAGATGTCGGTGTTAGTATATTCTCCCAACTAGAATTCATACCTGTTCAAGTGTTCGGTTTGGGAGAAGTTTGCCTTCATCTTCACATAACTAGTTACCTTGTTTGAACTATATCCGTTTTCTGACCACCAGATGTTTTATTTTGTATGAATTGTGTAAGGAGAAGTTAGAAGTTGATACAGTGAGTTTATACAACGCTCAAGAATAACATCAGAAAATTTTGATGGTTTTTGTTTCGTTTAATCACTTCAGTTTCAGGAAAAAGATAAATAGTATGAAAACATGCATGACGTTTCCGCGAGAACATGTCACCATTATCAAATGTAAAATATTGTAGTAATGTAGAAATGAAACTGTGAAAATTACAATGAATAAACAAAAGTATGGACAAATTCAACTAACATTTTGTTTGAGTGTAGACTTTAAGTTTTCAAAGTTTGTCCTGACACGTTTTTCCAAATCTTCACCGCTGTAATCATTAACAGAATGGAAGTTGAGAAATCTGTTTTACCAGTTCTTCTTATGTTGAGTAGAGACACGGCGAATGACAGCAAAGACCAGAAAGAAACTAAAGAAGTACCTGCGCAAGATTCTAAAGATCCATTGGACAGAAAATGTCACCATTAAAAGTTTATGAAGAAGATCGAAACAGTACCAAGTGACAGACAGGTTAGGAGACGGAAGTAGTGTTGGATAGCCACACCCTGCGGCGAACATCAAGCGGCATCGCCAAGGAAGATCTGCAAAGGAATCCGCAAGGCAAGAAGAGAAGGGCCGCCCTTACAACACCTGCAGGAGAGATACAGAAATAGAGACGAACGCAGTGGAGATGAACTGGAGAGAAATTGAACTGGCACAGAAGAGGAGACGTCGTTGGAAAGAGCCTTTGTCGATGGCACTTGCTCCAACTTGGAGCTAAGGACGTAAGCAAGTAAGCCATTTTGTTGAAGCACTTGTGAAACCCAGACCGTACAATCTTAAAGGATTTACCCCTGGACAGCAATTTAACCATTGCAGGTTAGTCCTCAGTAGACTGGTACTCAATTATAGAACTGAGTCGACTGGAATAAGTCAGGAAGTGTCTTGTTTAAGGCCATAAGACCGGAGCTTTTTGAGCTAGAGGGGCATTGAAAGTTTGCCACAATCCATTATTTGAAACTTTTAGTAGAAACTACACTTCATTATAAGAGGCATTGGAAGATAACCACACCCCATTGTAAGAGGGAGGGGGAGGGGGGGCATTGGTCATAAAAATTAACCAAAACCCTTTATAAGGGGGGCGTTGATCAAAAAAAATTAACCACACCCCATTCTATAAATTTTTTATAGTAACCATACTCCATTATAAGGGGGAATTGGAAGATAATCACGCCCAATTTAAAGGGGGCATTGAAAGTTAACAACACACCAACACATGAAGCTTTCAATAGTAAACCACACCCCATTTTGAGGGGGGCATAGAAAGATAACCACACCCCATTAAACGAAACTTTTGATAGTAACCACACTCCATTAAAAGGGGACATTGGAAGGTAACAACACATCATTAAAAAGAGACACTGAAAATTAACCACAACTTTTGTTAGTAAACCACACCCCATTATAAGGGGGCATTGGAAGATAACCACACCCCATTATGTGAAACTTTCGATTGTAAACCACACCCCTGCATTATAAGGAGGCATTGTAAAAATAACCACACCCCGTTCAAAAAGGAATGAAAGCCATCCACACCCTGGTATCGAGACTTAATCCAACGCTAGAAACAAAGCAAAGCATTGACGACTGTTACAAACCAGTATGATTTTATTTATACCAAGTTTATATCTTCGGTAGTTTTAGCAGAAATCTAAATACGAAAAAAATCCTGGAAGTGATAAATTGAAAGAGGTTATCATAAACGGTGAGCAATCAATAATAGTGTCAACTACAAACAGAACTTTTCTTTGTTCCCTCGATAGATAGGAGCCATTACGTTGTTCCCAGGGCCCTTGCCCTTTCTCCTGATGCGAGAGCCCTGGTTACAAAAATGTTCTTGACCATTACGAGATCTGGTTAAACAGTCGGACTCCGATGGGCGGTAAAGTAAAAGCGCGTCTGTGCCCATATGCCTTTGCCAGATAAGATAGACAAAATAATTTTTAAAACTGTGACCCCAAGAGTGCAATTCTAAAGTTGGCAATGGAAACTGGGTAAGTAAGGATGAATTCAAGATAACAGATAAATTGCTATCGTTTCACTCTACCAGCTGAGCTTGAGGACATTTTCAATAAAACTAACGCCGGAAACGCTGCTCCTAACCAGCAGTTTTGTCCGTTCTGCATGAGCTTACTGTCTTTGTTTATGTGAAGCTGTCTACCAACTCTTGAAGGTACTTTTAGCGGCGAGTTCTAAGACAACTGCATAAAACAAACGGAAATGAAATAGCACCTCGATAAGACGAGCACTGATCTCGGTCCAATGAAAATGTGTCTTTACGCGAGCACCATTTACTCCAAAATCTTTCTGAAGTGTTCAGTTTTTCGATGCACCTTCTTTCTGATTGACACTTCGTTTCAGATTTTCTTGATACTTAGAGAAAAATCACTGAAAAACATTCTTCTCTTGCAAAAATAAATAGTCTCAATAAATGCTTTGAAAAATGTTCTCAATTAGTAATAAAGAGTAAAACAACTGCATGTGAAGGTCGGAAGTAAAAACCTAACAACTGTTAATTGAATGAAGATTAAAACCTAAAATGACCAAAGCTTGAAAAGATCATTCAATGTTTCTTTTCCATTTTACTTTTAGCTCGCTTGGTCTTTGGGGTGATCTTTACATGGAGGTACGCTGGTTGGAGGACCGTGCCGAGGAACGGGGGACTGGTAACGTCTTCAACAATCAGCACATAATCGCCTACCGAGAGAAAAATTTGTAGCACGCAATTAGCCATTTCACCATAAATACGGAACCAGAACTGGTAATCACTTTCGTTCCGAGTTATGGGAAGCTTCTATAAAAATCACTAGAGCGCTAAAAGAGCATTTTTGGTAAATCTACCCTTCCTCAAAATTTTATGTGTCCCAAAGACTATACATAACATAAATATGTGCGCATGCGTGCTTGGCTCCGTCGGTAGAACTGTGACTCTCAAGCGTGAGGCCCTGGGTTCGATCCCCGGGTTTGTTGAGGGTTGAGCATTCGTGTGGCCTTCTTTCCGTGTACAGGGACGTAGTCGAACGTTAAGCCGTTAGTACCCGTCATTAATCTTCAATCAAGAAGGTCAGACTGTAACGATGAATACCTTGACGACACAACCTCTCTTCTGCTTTGTCCCCTTCTTTCTTATCTTTCTTTTTCTTTGTTACTTCAACTTTTTCAACGGAATCTGTAACACTTTCTCTCTTCTTCTTAGCTGCATCAGGTGTGATAGAGATTGAAGACTTTAGGTGGCTGGCGTTCATGACAGATGGACCTCCGGTAGTGGGTTTCTTCCACCTGGTAAACAAGAGGAATTGTCCAGTGCACTGTTAACCCTTTCACTTATACAGCATTTGTGGGCATCTAAATTCTCTTTACCGTAACAATAGAAAAAAGGCAGATTACTGTTGAGATTATGAAATTTGAACATCGACCTTGGAACACTGTTAGGAGTGAGGTTGAGCTCTTCTTCCACCTGCCAAACACTGAGGGGAAAAAACTAAAATCGGCAAGCATCGACTCAGCTAGAATCTTTAAAAAGGTTTCTAAGGGAAACAGCGAATGAGCGTGAAGCTGTCCACAAAGCAAAAAATAGGAATCCATGAAATTCTAAAGATTACTCGCACTTCCATTAAAACAAACATGGCTGCCGATTTGTTCCCAGTATCACATTTTGCTGTTCATTCAATTTTTTCCAAACTTATTACTATTTATATTAACTGTTAATCAAGAAAAAAACTGCACAAGCGTCCAGCATGCACTGAATGTTAGGAATGGTTTTTGTTCCTTGAGATCAAGCACTACGGTCGTAAATCCTTGTATCTGCAACCTGTCTCCTGCCAAAAAACAACACCGAGCAAGACAAAGTTTTCTTAACTTCTGAATTGATTGTCGAAACCCTAAATAATGATTGTACTGATGTATGATCGCCTACAACCTACTAGAGGGGACGATCAGGTATTTCATGTGGTTTTCCATTGTGTAGAATATGTGAGTCAGGGTTGACTGACATACAAACCCCGATAATACCAATGCAAGGCTTTTTCATGACTGGTAGCAAAGCGTTGTCGCATATATCAGAACTAATTATACCTGACTGCGCTTGCTTTCTTAGCCAATGTTATCCCCGATGCAATTGATGTCAGGCTTGACCATGATTTCACTCCAGGAGGGAGGGGAGGAAGATATATGTTCTCAAATAGGCCTTTCCCCTCCGCTGTTCGAACGGGAGAAACGGGTGCTGGAACTGCTGTCACGGTGGGTCCAACTGCTTCTAAGTTAAAAAGATTCAAAAAGAATATCAAACTGGAATCCATGTGATGAGGAACCTACAATAACCAAAAATCGCAACAAATGAAGTTAAAGGTTCATAGATTCCCTGATTACCAAGATATTTGTTTAAGTTACTCACTGTACCCCTGCATTTGAAGGTGTTTGATTGATTACTCATATAATCTCTAATTACCAAGGAATTTGATTGAATTACTAACTGAATCCCTGATTAACAAGATATTTAACTAAATTGTCATGGCATCTCTAATTACAAAGATATCTGACTAAATTTCTCATAGATTCCCTTATCACCAAAGTATTTGATTGAATTATTCATAGAATCCCTGATTACCAAAATATCTGACTAAATTTCTCATAGAATCCCTGATCACCTAGGTCTTTGATTAAGTTACTCATTGAACCCCTGATTTCCAAGGTTTTTTCTTTAAATCAACCATCGTCATCATCTTATGATTGCAGTCACCATCAGTATTTTCATCATCATCAATATCATCTTTGTTACTTTGGTCTACAGTATTGTAAAGTAAAAGGTAAAGTGGTGTATTTATATAGCGCCTTTTCCAAATGAATGCTCAAAGGCGCTTTACAATGATCAGTTTACCCCCAGCGGACCGGAAGCATACAGGCGCCTCAGTAAGTCGTTTCAAAGCGGTCCATGTATGCTGGTACTCATTTACCGACCCCGGAAGGATGGAAAGCTGAGTGGCCTTTAGCGGGAAAGAAAATCGTCCAAATATTTAACCCTCCACCAGGCCGGGGATCGAACCGGGGACCTCAGGATTGGGAGGCAGAGATCTTACCACTGCGCCAACCCCTCCGCGATCTTCGTACCTTCAGCTTGTCCTTTCTCTAGCCCTGTAGTCATTGTAGTCAGGGCACTGGCTTGGGAACCCATAGATGCCCGCAAACCAACATCACCATCACTTAGAGTACTGTCCCTTTCTTTATCGCTCGCCTCTGAGGTTTCTGTAACCTAAAGTCAAATGAAATGTCTATGGCATAACATTTTTTTATTCTATAAAGGCGAGTGCCTTCTTCCGCGTATTGCACATATATAAACAAAGCTCAACTTCATTCGCGCTTTTCGTCTGAAAAACATTGAACGTTTCAAAGTACCTGAATATTATCAAGCTGCTTAGTGACGTCACTAGTGGCTGCGGTTTCTCCAGGAGGGGAAGCAGAGTGAGCGATACGGCTTGGGGCCAAGGCAGGTGTCATCCCAAGGCCACCAATTGTTTCACTAGTCATCTCGGCCAACATCTCGGTCACTGGATATGGTTCCACTTCAAACCCACTGCAAGGTAAAAGAGGACACCGTGGTTCTCGTTAAACGGGAGAATGCTAACTCTAACCCAATCGGGAAAATGGGTGGCAAATTTGACTGAGAACTTTCATGACGGAGTCTTAAATCTGTTTCATTATCTCTTAAGGAAAACGATGTGTTGAGGCAATCATTTTATTGATTTCCATTTAGAAACTTAAGAAATTGTATTGTTACTTTACATTTAGGGGTCTTACTTTTGAAGAGCAGACACGAGACCAAGGAACTGATCACTGGAGTTCCATTTTACCAGTGAAACTTTAGTATTTAGGGAGGGGTTAACGGTAACAAGGGAGATAGAAAACTTGGGAGCGGCTGTAACGAGTTAAATACGTAAAACTTGAAAGAGAAGATGCTTAACTGGTTGAGAACAATGTTATTGTGAGTATTTACTTGTGTACTTACTTCCTATTTGATCTTTAATTCCATTCTATATACTACTTACTAACGCAAATTTTTAACAGCGGAGAGGTTGGCACAGTGGTAAGATCTCTGCCTTCTAATCCTGAGTTCCCCGGTTCGATTCCCGGCCTGGTATTCTTGGTTGAATATTTCGGTGACCTTCATTCCCGCTAAAGTCCACTCAGCTTTCCATCCTTCCGGATCGTTAAAATGAGTACCAGAACACATGGACAGCTTTGAAGCCACTGCCAATTGCGCCTATATAAGCTTCCGGTCCGCTGGGGGTAAACTGATCATTGTAAAGCGCCTTTGGGCATTCACACGGAAAGGGCGTTATATAAATGCAACACTTTACCTTTTTACTCGTTCCAGTATTTTGTGGAGCAAAAAGTATCAAACTTGTCGAATTAATGAGACAAAATGTGGCCGAGAAACGCTAGTTTACCACCACAAAGAACTGGAACGAGTACAAAATTGCCATAGTAAAATGTTGTAAGCAGTACAAAAGAGTTGATGCAAACACAAACTTACAAGGGAGTCATAATCTTCTCTTCGTCAGGATCAGTAGATTTCACCAAGCCAATCTTTATTCCCGCTGTTACTTGCAATACGCGTCCTTCGTCTAAATGAACAGTTATACAACAATGTCAGAAACAAACCCCATGTGTCTAAACTCACTGGATGAAGGGCAGGAAAAATCTGTAAATCTGTAGTCGTAAAATCTGTTTAGTTTAGTTTATAGTCTTTGACACTCTTGGTTGTAGGAAAAATCAAACAGGTTATACAACCCAGCTACAGTACTCTGAGGACCTACGATCTTTATCAAGAAGATGCCAAGGTCTAACCGTTTGCAGATGTTAGAGCAAAGTCAGCACCTTCTCCTCAGTTATTTTAAGACCCCGAGTGAAGGTCCGGCACTGGGAATCGAACCCAGGCCTCCTGCACGACAAAAGCAATGTCAGAAACAAATGGCATGTGTCTAAACTCACTGGACGAAGAGTAGGGACGGAAATCAACAGGTTTTGAAACCCAGCCATTGGACTCCAAGGACCTACGGTTTAACGTTCTTATCAAAGAAGGCACGAGGGTCTAACCGTGTGTGGATGTTAGAGCAAAGGCAGCACCTTCTCCCCAGTTTATACAAGGACCTGAGCGAGGGTCCGACCAAGAAATGAACTCAGGCCTTCTCCACAACAGAAGCCAAAGTATTTTTGATTCCCACTTTACAAATTTTTCAAAATTTTAGCCGCATTAACTTAAAAAGCCCTAATATTTCGGACCTTTATCTACTGGTATTTTACTTAATCCGAGGATATCATGGAAACACACACAGATGTGATGCAAGGCTGTCGGTAGTTGGAATAAAGTTAGTGGGCTCACCCACTTTTTGTTTTTAACTATTGACAGTTTCTGGTAAAGGTATAAAAAATTTGTCAGTTTTTGTTTGTGTGTAGAAGTAGAATATGAATCGTAAAAAGCTGTCACAGATAACAAACCTTGAACCGGGTCTCCATCTGACGTACAACACTCCACTTCAAATCCAAATGGTCGACCTTGATTGACCTCCACATGTTGCTCGCCCACAATACACAGCTGAATGGCCTCCACTGGCAAACAAACAAGAAAGTACTTTATCAAATGGGTTGCAAACCTTTTATAAAACACCAAATTATCATTTTGACATTAATGTATTTTTCTAATATTTTTTTACAAAGTCAACAAGGACAAAAACAAGAAGTGAAAAGACAAGGCCTCCATATTGTAAAATGCCAAAAAAGGTTCGTGCCCCAATTGGAAAAGAAAATAACAAAGCTCTGCTTCTTCCCTCCATCCTAGTAATTTCCATTACTCTTACTACTGAAACAGATAATACCCAATCTCCAAGCTTCCAATTTCTTGCTTAGCACGAAGGAACGTGTTTATTTCTTAAACTTCATGCTGCGACTTTACCTTCGGGGTGTCCAATGACCCAGATCCCCTCATAGGACATTCCAGAGGCATGAATTAGAGATCCTTCTCCATTGAAAATGTCACCCCACCACTGACCCTGAAGTGCGAAAAAGAATGTTCATTATAAATCACTTGCCCTTAACTTTAAATTCCTGGTAAAAGATGGCGCTGACAAGAAGGCTTAATTAAGCGATGTTGACGCTAATGTTGATGTAAACGAGAAACCAAGAGAGACCTTTAAGAGCCTTGAAATGAAACTGACAGTGACGATAACAGGTTACTGAGAAGAAGGATGAGACTATTGCCGTTGCAGTGAGGAAAATGGCCACATGATAATGGCAATATGATGATGAAGATGATAATGAGGCCAATGATGATGATGACCATAACTTTTTTCAAAAAAAAAATCGGCTTGTCTATAGCCTTGGAAATTTTTGGAAAAGAACCAGTGAGGAAGTCCAATGAAAAAAAGCAAGGTTTGCCTAGCACACCACATAATCGGAACGCATGTAAAACATCAACTGGTAGATTTCCAAGGAAACTCAGCTACGATGGAAAAATGGAGGAAAACCAATTCTTGACGAGAAGAATTAGAACGGAAAAATGTATGCAATTTCGGAAATGGCTCTCAAGAAAGCTCAAATCGGATCTAGCTAGAAAAGGGTAACTATGGCTCTAATCATTTTTAAGGGCAATTAAAGGTTAAGTACGTATTTTGAAAAGGAAATTGATTGACTTTGGGATCCACTTATTACTTAATGTTTATGTCTCCTGTGACAGTAACTTAGAGCAAGCTTAAGTTCAACCAAATCTTTTTTCATAGTATAAAACCTTACTTTGCCACGGATGTAAACAAGACGGAGAGAGTCTAACCGGTCACCTAAAGGTATCCACGAAACACTTTAGATGTCATTTTCAACTGTTCAGCAATTGAAACAATTCATGTATGGAGAGTGCACTGGTTAATTGTTTCAGCTTGTTAAGATAAACTCAAACACCTATAACTAAGCAGACTTACTGCATAAATGGACCCATCTGCATACTTCATAACCCCATGACCTTGTTTTATACCATTTACCCAATCTCCTTCATAGTGATCACCATTGCTGAAAACCAAGCGATAGTTGTAGGTAATTACGAAATAGTTATGCTGAGAAGATATCGACAGTTGTAGGTAATTACGAAATAGTTATGCTGAGAAGATATCGACAGTTGTAGGTAATTACGAAATAGTTATGCTGAGAAGATATCGACACTGTTTTTTTTCCTTTTCATTTTTTTATTCATTGTGTTATCTTTTCTTCAAGTGTCTTCTCTTTAATCACTATTATTCTATCATCTTCAAGCATCAAACTTTTCCTTCTCTCTCTACTCCAGCGTATGTGCAACTCTTCCATCTTTGCTCTGGTGACATCACATTCTTCCATTACAACCAAAAATTTTGAGTCTTCACCTTAAATCCACCCTCTTTCCATGAATGATCCTTTCCGAAGTCACACCTTCTCCTCAAGAATTTCCATTTTTTATCGACCCTTCAGTAATGTTGTGCAGCTCTTCCTTCTCCCTAACAACTCTAAATTCACCCTCCCTTCAGCATTGTTTCCCTTCCCCATCTTCATCCTCCTCCTTCAGAATGTAGCTCCACTCGTTTTAATCGATATCCAGTATTGCAGCCTTTACTCATACCTTTCGCGAAATTTGTTTAGCTTCTACTTGCCTTAGGATGTAACATTCCTCACCCACAATCTCTTCAGCGATTACAAACCTTTTCGGACGTATATCACCACCATTCTTTCATTACCTACAGGAATGCGAATCTTTCTGCATCTTTTTCCACAAGATTCTTCCATTCTGACATTACCTGCCAAGATTTTCTTCCTCCTCCCCTTTCCAGCTAACGTCAGTCCATGCACCTTCATTTTTATTTTTCCTGTGGAAGAACTTCCTTTTCCGCCCATTTCAAGCATACTCCCACTTCAAAAATGGCAGCCTTTCTTCATTTATTCTTCAGGAGTCTCCTTTCTTTCTTTCAAGAAGCCAAACTATTAATCAAACTCCCAGAAGACTCCGTGGTTCCCCAAATAGTTATTAGGGGTTTTCGCTGTTAATCTACCCTTTTCCCGTTAGCATCCACCCTTTATCTACAACATTTACTACAGTTATTTTTTTCTCACTTGTACCTTTCCTCAAAAATGCCTGACATCCTTCCTCCACTCTGTTTTAGGTGTAGATATCCTTTTTTACTTCGTGATTCCTTTCTTTCCAATATCAATAGTGTTCCCCAAACCTTTCCCAAGAAACATACACCCCCCTTATATATTCACCCTTTACTCAATAATCTAGACCACTCCTCGTTTCTCTGCTGTCCTAACGAATTCCTTCAATCCCTTTCACCATTTATAAAGGGGTTGCTGCAACTTCATTAAGCTTGTTATTGTTCATTTACCTGTGGGACAGAGTTCCTTCTCCATGCCTCTTGTGATTGTGAAACGATCCTTCATACATACTTCCGTCTGCTCCAGTTAGTTTACCCTGACCTGTGTGGGGATGATAGCATTGACAGGTGTTTATTGATTTGTCCCTTAGGTGCTGCAAGTGTGCGCTATGATTTTAATGTGTTTAGGAAAGATACCTATGCCATCTTACATGTCACGGCTAATCAGTGCCTTGATAAGTTTTAACCTGATTTGGATGACATAGTAAGCTTATAGACGTCTTACGAAATTGGCGGTCAAACATGGTTAGGATAGGTTCAAGTGCAAGTAAGTGATGTTGGAAAGACCTCATTAGTAAATAAAGACTCCTCTATCTTGTGTGTCTGAGTCAAATAGGTTTGTATTAGCCTGTTCAAACAAAGGAGCTGTTTGTTATTTCTTTTAATGTCAAAAACTTGTTTCAACAGGATAATGCAACAAAACTTCTAACCAATCAGCTAAACCCCTTTTCGAGTCTTAGTGGCTCATGGCCTGTAGCTTATCTCCAATTTCTGTAGTGCTAGGTGGATGAGAGTCTTTGACTTCCCCTGGACAGGTGACTTATCTGTCCCAGGTTAACCCCAGCTGAACTGGTACTCATTTATACAGCTGAGTCCACGGGAACATATCAGGTAAAGTGTCTTGTTCAAGGACACAACACAGTGGTCCAACCAGGGCTCGAACTCACGACCCTAGGATTACAAGCCGAACACACTAACCGCTCGCCCACTGCACAGCTGACTATAGCTAGGCAATCAGCATGCGTTTGTGTTTATCTAACTTTCTTCATAAACGTAAGTTAAAACAGCAAAGAAACCAGAACCTTCACGTCGGTTGTTCATCCATTCCCCTTCATAAACTCCTCCATCACCATATTTCATGACACCATGTCCATTGAGTTCCCCTCTTACAAACTGTCCTGTGTACTCATTGCCTGATGAGGACCAGTAGCGGAAGCCATGTCCTTGAATCTCGCCATCCTGGAACTGTCCTTCATAAAAACTTCCATCTGCCATCACCAGTTTACCATGACCTGAGATTAATGGTTACAAAACTGAATTAGAAGTCTTTGCCTTGGAATGTTGCTCTTAAACTAACAATTAACCATTTCCTAAACAGCTGCCTTGTTAGCCTACTGTAGTTGGTAAGACACCAGTCTATCAAGCTAGAGGCCTCGGGTCAATTCTGGTGCTTGACCTTCAACTCAGGGTCTTGAGTAACTGAGGAGAAGGTGCTGCCTTTGCTCTAAAACCTGCAAACGGTTTTACCTTTGCCTCTTCTTAAAAAAGGACATTAAACCGCAGGCCCACTGCCACAATCTGCTATCAGGGGAATTAAGGTAACCCACAACACTTATTGAAAAATAAGTAGGGTAATCCTGATGTTGCAGGTAGCCTATCAAGACTAACTGAGGGCAACTATGAGTGAATGTAAATATGAGCTGTGTATAGCAGACTATCTATCATTTTGCACAGCCAGCTTGAACCATGCAAGTGTCTCGTGATAGCTGGTTTGCAGCAGAAACCTTAAGAAGGCCATACGAAACAGATAAAGCACAGGCTCAAAATAATGCCTGGGCCGGCACCAGTCATAATGTCCAGTCAAACATGATTTTGCTCAGCATTTTGAATGCCAGGACTTCTAGTTTATTTCATTTGAAAACAGTTTTTCACTACCAACTAAAAAACAGACATATACTTATTAATCTCCATGGTTTTAAACACTAACTAAGCAAAAAGCAACTGTAAGGAATTAATGTTTGCTTACAATTCTGTCTCCTTACAAAATCTTAAGCCCTGTGTTTGTGGCCACAGTTACCAGTTATGCAAATAAATTGGTTTCTAGTGTAAGCTTCATTGTTTACGACACTCAGACATACAGGTTTTTGGCTGGACAAATTTAACCCATCTCAACTAGTTGCAACAGAGACTACATTTTGCAAGTTACATGACCTGTAAACCTTTCAGCACCGATTAGTGGTCACAACTGCCAAATGGAAATTTTGCAACTGTCTCAACCAAAAAGTCTGTCCAGTTTGATCAATATTTTTTTCAGGAACATGATAAGATTGAATAATTTCTTTCATGATACTTGTCAATGTCTGAAAAATGAGTTTCCTTTCAAAGTGCAAATAACTGGACGACATGTTTGGTCATCAACAGATTTCTCCAAACAATGCTCCATTCTTACTGGACACTGTCTGTTGACCGACTGTTATTTCCAGCCCTGAGACGCCATGTTAGGCCTGCTTCAAACACCGTATTTTAACCGTATTGAATTAAATGGATTTTGATCCGGAGCTAATTGAACCGGTGATTCAAACACCGAATTTATTTCCAACGAATTGAATTTCTACCGTATT
>JAOBAT010088883.1:0-17924 GCA_026413305.1 Hydrozoanthus tunicans
GGAAGACTTGTGTCTCAAGTGACTTCTGACGTCCTCCTTTGCTTCTCTTTTGGGGGGGGGGGGGAGGGTAGTAATTCATGCAACAATTTTCATAGTGTTCAAAAACACTCAGGAAAAGCATCACAATTACTTTGGAAAGTTTCATTAACACGTGACTTACGACGTAATCATTCCAATTGCAGACTGCTCCTCTATGGGTTCTTGCAAAGTGAAAAGACAAAGAGGCGAAAGAAGTGGTCTTTTTCTTCTTCTTCTTCCATTTATTTCACTCTCCATCTCTACAGATGATTCTTGTGAAAGTGCAGAGTGCTGGTGTGATTTTAAAATAACACAAATATACATGACGTGCTAGTGAGTAAAACATACTACTAATTATATTTAAAAAGGCCATTAAACAAAAGGTGGTCAAACAAGTCCTAAAGCAACAAGATTTATATTGTCGTGGTCATGTGTTTTATGGCATCACTGCTTGATAGGTGTGCCCGTGGCTCCTTCACAATCGTTTAGTGATAGAAGTGGTAAACTTGTATACTGTTTTAGTTGGACTGAGCGAGTTTATTACATTTAGCGTCAAACGTATTACATTTACTATCGATTACTTTCGTTACATTTAGTGTTAAATTATTGCATTTACCGTCAGTGACAAGTTTTATTACAAACTAACTGTATTACATTTAGTGTTAAATTTTATTACATTTAGCGTTGGTATTACATTTACTGTTGTTATTATATTTAGCGGTGGTACAACTCCTAACAGGTTCAGCTGGTTATCTGGGGATTGCAATTGGTTTGTTAGCCTTAACTTCTGTACGGTTCAAAGAATATCAACGAAACTGCGTGACTTTTTCTAAAATTTAACTAGGAGTCTTTTGATATTACAATTTAATAATAGATGATGTATACTGCAGACTTTCAACCAAACTCAGGTGAAAAAGAAAGAGAAAAGTGGACCAAAATTCTTTTAAAAGTAGCAAAAGAAGGATAAGACAACTGAGGGCTTTAAAGGAGTAGCTTTCGTTGAAACAACAGTACTGGTCATGATCATACATCACGACAAGTTTACTATCACTCATGGAAATCGAAAGTGAGTACTGTACTGCCATAGACTAATTTAACTATTATAACTGAAAAGAAGAGCTCGTTTAAAAGTAATACAGGTATTGAATACTGGCACAACAAATACAGGGACAGAGCATCAAACATTTAATCAAAAGAACTTCAGCGACAACTGTGTTTTAATTTCATATGTAGAGAAGTCTAGTAGTGCTCAACCAAACAGTCTTTTTATACAAAACATCAAACAGTCAAAATGATGAATGATCTGAACATATTTTCAATTACAAACATCAACTTGTCACCAACTAAAGCAAATTATTACAGCTAAAATAAACAGGCCAAAACCTGATGTATGCATATGGGGACTCACGAGTTAACCAAATCGGTTACATACGTCAGGCTCATCCTGGTCTTTCAGGATCTCTTTTGCAAGAGGAAGCGTGCTTAAAAGATACTTTGTAGCAGTTTGGAAAAACTTCTTCATCTCCATGTAGTAACTTGATACCCACCTATCATGTACAGTAATAATGATATCTAGCGAGCTAATCGCCCTTACTTGCAGTCATGGACTGAATTGCGAAGGACGCAGCTCAACGAGGTCGGACCGAAAGCATGTTACGGCGCATATTGCTGCCGCTGTACGGCCCACGCATGACCTCGGAGTTCAGCTCCACAGCCAGATAGAATTAGCTGCATAGGTGTCGATTTTGTGCTGGTATATCATATGTATGATCTAAGAATTTGAGTAGTTATAACAAAAACACAGTATGACTAACATGCGTGCATAGATCATTACATTGGCGAGCAGAGATCATTACATAAAGTAATAGAAAAATAAAAAGCAGGTCAAGGATGCCCAACACCGAAGCTTCTAAAAACACCGCACCGTAAACAGCAACTCCAAACTTAGTTACGCGGTAACTTACAATCAAACTGATTTGTTAAAAGCCGGGATAGTAATGAAAACGCTGTACGATGGCAAAGATACAAGAAGACACCGAGAGACAGTTTTGGTTTTTCGGAACCACCGATGCCAGTACGAAGAAAGAAGGATTACTGATTTACGGAGGGGAACATATCGTCGACATTATGGAAGCCCTTCAAGACCCAGAGAGCGTATTAGGCGATGATGAAATTACAATACTTATTAAGAACCTCGACAACCACTTTATACCCAAACAGAACGAGGGTGGGTCTTTTTGCTGCTCAAGTTTCATCTTTCTTAACTCACCAATCACAAGCATCTGATCATGCAGCTGGTTTTCTAACCTGCAGATATCTACTGCAAGCAGCTTCTTGCCTGTTTTCTCCCCTACTTCATCTGCTTTGAGAGAGCGCCGCATCAAAGTGCGCACTAGCTCATACAGTTAATCATAGAAAATGTGAATGAGTGGCATGGCTCTTCGAATTATTTTAGCAAGAGAGTCAGGAAGTGGTTGAACACTGGCTCCAGACTTTCAAGAAAACAGAGTTGAACCCTTACAACAGAATCTTTCAGTTTTTGACAGATTCTTTTGTATCTCTCATTGCCTTCCAGGGTTTTCTCTGTCTTGCTTCCTTTGAAGCCTTTGGTAGATATTTGAAGATGTACTGATGAACTACTTGTTGTCTGCCTATGACCCGTTTTGCTGCTGGTACGAGTGCGAGCCATCTGGACTGGACGTGCCGGACGAACATTTGTTCGTCGAGGCCAAGACCAAGCCGAGTTTCAAAGAAATCTTCCTAGCTCAAGTGGCCTTGAGAAATGATGCCAGATAGGTTGACCATCCATCCAGACTGGTGCTAATGGTGATGCAAGACCTATAGAACCTGCCCTTAAATGTATACTGAAAAGGTACTTTAACCCTGAACACCTCCAAGGCCTACTCCCTACTCCTGCATGAAAGTTGGAATTTAAAGACAAAGGTAGAGAAGGGTAAAAATGGTAGGAAATAGTAGGATCACACGAAAGCCTGATACTGCTATCATGGCAACCAAGAAATGAAAAGCCGTTTTGCAGTTTTTGGTAATTGATTTTTAAAAATATTTTCACGATCTTGATTTCAATAAAAAAAAACTGCAAAACAAAACATGATGTCAAAATTTCTATTTGACACGGTTTTTTTAAATACTGTGCCACTCAGATCATCCATACGACCTCTACCAACCCCCCCCCCCAAAAAAAAGAACCACATACACCCAAGAATGTTGGATCGGCTCGCTCTCAAGCAGCAAGTGTTTTACTGTTACTCATTCAAAGTGAGTAAAAATATAGTACCAACTACCACAATAAACCAATAGGGCATTCCAAGGGGGGTGGATACCCAATCTCGTGTGTCTCCCTAAAGGTCGATAATTAGAAAACACGGGTTCAAAAAAGTTTGACAAACTTACAATCAAGATGACTAAGACTGAATATTTGAATACATCAGAAAGGCTAGAAAAAATCTACCAAAAAGAATCCCAAGCAAGGCCATACTGTAACGGGGAAAAAAAGTGGTCGGAAATCTGGGTGGAGCCCAAAAGGCCTAAGGCCTAAGATGTAAACCCGCCCCTCCACAGGACTAGACGCCTAGACTCTGACTGACTGACAGTCTGTCCGCCATAGAATCTTGAACATAAAGCCATCTTTAGCATTTTCACTCCGCCATCGGCCGTGGCGCTTAAAGAGACGGTCTGGGATTCCTGCCCTTGCGGCGGCAGTAGCGCTACGCGATCTCAAACTATGCGTACCAATAGACGAAACATCGTCTACGTAAGGTGAAAAAGCTTCGATACTCAATTCTCGCGTGCGAGAGTAGCTAACCTTATTAGTGGCAGACCTGACCTTGTAACCTTTGCTAGTTTTCGACAGTCCACGAAAGAGAAAACTTGGATCATCAGAGGACTTATCAAGTCCAAACAAATAAAAAAATCTTGACATAATTTTCACTGGGCAAATATTCTTGCTAGAACTAGCTATAGGGACCCACGCATCGTCTCGATATTGATCTGTTTTTGACGATTCAATAAATACAAGCAAATAACTTTCCTTAAATAAGATATCCGAGACTAAGAATCTAAGAAAAGCAGCAAATGCCAATAAAGCTGCCGTAACCGTTCTTAAATCCATAAGGGAGGGTGAAGGAGAGGCTTTGTCCTCCACCAGACGTTCTAAATTCAATCCAATCAACAACAAAGGGAGCAAAACGAATCCCGTTTGGTGCAACGAGAGGCCAGTATGGAGCAGATCTCCAAAGGGGAATGACTAATGAACCCTTGGCATTGCAAGAACGTAAATGCTTGAGGACCCTTGGGATAAGAAATGCAGGTGGACAAAGCCAATTGTTCTCTAAATCCCAGGAGCGAACAAAGGTGTCCATAGCCTCGCAGGAAGGGTTCCAAGATCTGGAGTCAAATCTTTCTGATGGTTGTGATCATCTGCAAATCTATCGATAGTATGGGGCCCCCATAAACAGTCAAGCCAACGAAAAATAATTGGATTAAGATACCAGTCATCTCTATCAACTATTCTGCTGAGGTAATCTGCTTTCTCATTTACATAACGAGGGATCCAGGTAAAACTTTTCGCACTGCAAAAATTTCTCTCATAGTAGAGCTAAACGACACTCTGAGTGTTGCCAAGTTCCACTAGCTGCAATATCTGGGCCTAATTGGACAATATAACCCTCGTAACCCGAATCACTGGCGTTTGAGTAGGCAACCTTAACGGCACTAGATTTAAACCATATATCTAGACCATTTCGAGAATCCAGTTGACAAAGCCAAAAATCAATTTCTCGTCTAATATCGTCCTGAAGAACAACAACTTGTTCTTCCCAGCTCTTTCTAGCCTCAATCTGCGCATACATCGCTCTTATAAACAAACAGTGTTTCCAACTGCTTAATACATGGCATTTATCTGGCCACCAATGCAAGAAAGCGTTCGTAAGGAAACTCGATCTGACCACAAAGCTTGTGAAAGGCACAAATTCAGCTTATCAATCTTTCTCTTAGGAACTTCAATACGCGACAGCTTAAAGTTTTAAATGAGGCCAAGCCACACACCAACAGGCGAAGGATTCCAGACTGACTTGTCTTCATTAACGAAAAGTCCAGCACTAAGAAGAACTGAATGACAGGATTTACTAAATCTCAATGCATCTGAAAATAAGCGCGCGCCACCAATTCCGTCATCTAGGTAGACGACTATTCGCTCGCCCTGGCCCCACCAATGTCCAAGCAAAGATCTCACAACTTTTGTAAAAATATACGGCGCGGACGTAAGCCCAAATGGTCTGAACGTGAAGTATCGAGTCTCTTCATCAAATTCCCAAGCAAAAGCAAGATACTGTTTGTGTTAGGGAAAGCTTTCAGTTTGATGATAAACCGATTTCGGGTCAAACATGAAAAAATTAAAATCCCGATCGAACATCGTAAAGACTGTTCCGATATCTTCATAGTTTACGGACTGTTTCTAAATGAAATTGTTCAGAAAGGGAAAATCTAAAATGAGTCTACGTTTGCAATCACCCTGAACAGGGACAAGTTACGGGTTCAAGAAAGGCCGGGCCAACTCTAATTCAGTAATACTCCCCCTTATCAAAAGTTCATCGATCGCTTCGAAAACGAATTCAGAGTGTGAAGAAGAACTGTGATTGCGGAAAAATGTGGCTCCAGCAGAGAAACAGACAGAATTCTATATCCATCTCGAATAATCGACAAAACAAGTTCATCTGCTTGAAGTGTTTTTGACCAAAAGCAAAATTTTTCTTTGAGAGTTCCTAACCTGAAGCCACTTTTAAAATCACACTGATCAAGTTCTCTTAACTGATCCGGCTGCAAAGTAGTTGTGCTTGGATATTTGGAGTTGCCAGGCTGTGTGTTTTCGCTTTGATGTAACATGTTGGGGCTCTCTGATCTGAAGTTGCCGACGCCTCAACAGGCGAAGCATGTTCCAGGGCGCTGTCCAAAGCGGGAAAATCTCGGAGAGCCGTTGAATGCGGAACGAAAAAAAAAGAGGAGTAAGGATAACTCTGGGAATGACTTGTAGAAGCAACATAATAGGCATCAGACTAGGAAGCCTTCCTATCGCGAGATTTCTTTTTATCAGGCTCTGCTTTCTTAGCTGCCGATTTTTCGGCCTTCGATAACCGTTTCTCATCTTCTGAATCGGAAGCTAGTTCATCAGAAAGGTAATCGTTCACGGTAAGCCACCCAAATTCAGATCTATCCGCGATTCGAATAATTTTTTGCCTGTTATCTACCAAGGCCTTACCTTCTTCCAACACTGCTTTTTTCTTCTTCCACCGTGACTTGATTTTACTTTCTCGGCAATATTATTCGTAGCGACTTCATGGTCCTCCTGTAAACTTCTTTCAAGTATATCTAATTTTTTGTCAACTTGCTCGGGAGTTTGCTCGTTCGACTCTTTCAAGACGGTTCTCTATTCATTTTGAGTGAAGCTAAGCGGATAAAGCCAAGATAAAAGATGTTAAGCTCAAACACACTTGGCTGAGAAGCGAGAACCAAGAATGACAGTATACCATACGAGTTCCCGTTGAAAACTCACGAAATATACAAGATTGCACCTAGCTAACAGTGGATTCCCTCGAGAGCACATTTTCTTATTTTTTGTCAAACGACAGAAAATTCAAATTTCATAGGTAAATTATCAACACTTCGAAAAAAGTTTCCCTTATTACACTTTTTGGTAGATATATTTACTAGGATAAAGGAGACTAACCACTTATACTATTCCTGTTTGAGGTATACTTTTACTAAAAATATCGAATGACCGAAATAGAAGTTTTTTTTTGTTGCATTGGGCAATGGCTCCCTTTTAAACATAATTGTCAGCAATACGTCATACCATAATGATATTAAAACTGTCACTCTCTCTCTCTGCCTTATTCATCAAAATAACTCGAGTTTACAGTTTTCACGTTGATTACTGCGACAGAAATCGCGAAGTGCTATAAATGCTTGACAAAATCAAATGACAAATTAACGCCACTAGGGCTTAGAACATTTGTCAATCGACCCACGTTTTCACATGTTTTGAACGAATAACAAGAAAGTTACAGTGGTGGTGGTGGATTGGAAAGGGTTTGAATCAACCAGACTATGAGACCTCCAAAAAGCAAAGACTAGGGTTAAAACCATACCAGATGAAATGTAATCTCTGCTTGCAGAACTTCAAATTTTTCCCCAGATTTTCATGTGATTGATAACGCTGCTGCATTTCTAAATAGTTTGTTCATTGGTTATCAATTTAAGACCACAACAACGCAAAACAGTTTAAACCATTGGTCTTAACAATACCTCTTCCAATTTTATTATAAGCCTGTTTACAATTAAATAAGCAGACCTGTTTCCATTTCTTTTTATTTTAAAAAAAACTATAGATTAATTAATGTAGCAAACAAAAGAGTCCAATCTTGAATATCACCAAGATTCGAAGGAAAGAGGTAAGAGAAAATTTTTACACCTAAAACGGATATAACTTTGTGTGAGTGAAGGCGCGCGTGCAAGAATTTTGCTACCAAACGGTAAAAGAAATGAGGAAACAATTCAAGCATTGGATTATAGTTCGTCCTTGGCTTTGCTTGCTTCATCTGTAGTTTCGTCTTCTGTCTCTTTACTGTCTGTAGTTTCGTCTTCTGCCTCTGTACTGGTCTCTTTTGTTTCAGTTTGTTCATTCTTCTTATCTTCATCTTCCTCCTATTATCAGCAGACAACAACACTCTGTTATATTGAGTTATATAGAATGAGCACGAAACTTTTAATTAAACTGACACAAAGTAGTGGTCTTAAAAAACCATTATGCACAAGTCAATTGAAACCACCACCTTCCCTTTCCTTCTTCCCCCCCCCCTCCCTTCCCAGACCAGCATGGGGATTTAACATTGACTGGTGTCAAAAGCTATCAAATGCCCAACCCCTTGGGACCAAATTTGCTGTCAAAATGCATTATTGTTTTGAAATGAAAATCAAGGACTATATTAAATGCTTGCATCATAAGAAAATTAAGCTTATAAAGAAATATCACTTGGCAAGTGGCATATAACCATTTTGGTGGATTTGTTATTTAAGCAACACCACGCACTCACTGACTATCCAAAACATGAAACTGTGATTGAGATGCACACATTACAGATTGTGTCAAAAGCCCCACATTGTCCCCAGGGGTACTCATGTGGGGTCTCAAAATTTGTGAATATCCTCATCCGCAAGGGCAATATTTTTGGTCAATAGCCTGTGTTGGACCAGAAGGTGGGAGAGGGTTTCAATTGCATTGCTTCATTTTTGTCCACTTGGAATCATGACAACATCAGTTTTTAGTATCTATTAAACACTGTAAAAGCAATAACTACTTACACCTAAGACTTAATTATTTTCATGAGCTGGTTTTGTTTAGCCAGTGAAGAGGGAGATGGCATGGAAGTTGCTTGCTCTCTTATAAGTTCCAGTTTATATCTTTAAGTGAGAAACACTTATTCAAAACCTACCATCTACAGATTATTTTTTGGTACAGACATAGTCCTGTACTGCTAAATAAAGTTAATAGAAAAGATATACAATTAAAAGGACTAAAGATTGTTCAGATTGTCAATGCACAACTGTACTCAAACCTTTCCATTATCAGATTCTACTTCAACTGTTTCCAGTTTCAAATGTAGAGCTGTGGCATCATTGTGAAGGTGAATGGTATCAATATCAATTTTGTACAAATTTATATGATTAGTTCATAAAGGAATCCTCCACTATTTAACTTTAATGTTCTCAAATTAAACTTTTGTCAAGTCTATTTTCCAGATCAGTAGCTCAGATTTGATAATTCTGCACATATAATAAACTCCAAACATTTTAGTTAGATCAGTTTTTTTGTTTGAATTGCTCGCGCACTGCCATTTTGATTTATGGCATAACTTGGTTGTAGTGCCAGTCTCCACCTGTTTTGAATACAATAGAAATGAATGAGAGGGGGTCTAGCACTGCAACCATGTTACATGATAATTCAAAAAGGTGGCGCATGGGGAACTGATGAAAAAAAATTGCTTGGCATTAGTTATGTACACAAAAATATCAAACTTGTGCTGCAGATATGGACACAGAGACTTAATTGAAGATTTTTTTTGAGACCAATAATGTTATGTAATGGAAGATTCCTTTAATAGTTAAAAATCAAAGTCAACTTAAATTAAAATAAAGAACAAATGGGCAAATATGATACAGATTTGTTTTAACCTTTTAAAATATTAATTTAGGAATGGCTGGATTGGTGTTTTAGAACATACAGATTCATCTAACTTTATAGTTTCTACTTCCCGGAAAACTGTGCAGTTTCTGTGTGTTTCTAAAAATAATGCTTACCTCCTCCTCTTCTTCCTCTTCATCTTTCTTCTTTGCATCTTCTTCTTCTTTTTTCTTCTTTTCTTCTGCTTCTCTTTCTTTGCGCTCTTTTTCATCATTTTCTTCTTTCATTTTCGTCTCACCCGTTTTTGTCAATTCAAATGTTTCCTTTGCAAACTTCTCAGCATATTCCGGGGAATCGGTTACCAGGACATTATCAAAGATTGAACCAGATTTGACCTGTGCAGTAAAAAGACACAAGCAAAACTTTGTGAGCATGTGTTTACATCTGTGTGGGCATTTCCTAGCTCATTTAATTTGTTTGTTCAAACTACATAGTAATTTTCTGCAAACTGTTCCAACTTGTTTAGAATGGCATGAGTTACATCTCTAATATTATTATTACTATGAGATTATGTAATAGTAATTTTAAATTATTTTACTTTGTATTTGAAATAGTAGAAAATAATAAATAAATGTTGTCAAAGAATGCTGTTTAGAAACAACATGGCTTTAAAGTAAAATTTATCTAGGTTTTTTATAGTTGCAATACCCCTGGAATCAAAACTTGAAGGAATTTAAAAGATTCAAGAATAACCAACTGATTTATTCAAGATGTGAGTGGATCAAGGAAAACTCAACTATGGTTTAAGTTGCCAAGTTTTTTTGTCCTTAAAAATCTTGGACAGTTTTCTTATAAAAAGCAATTTTTTAAAATGCCTTACAGGTTATGCAATAAAAACAATGGAGAAGCTGAATACATTTTCAACACTAATGTGTTTACTTGAATCATTTATTTTAGTGATCCAAAACATAAAAGGTAAAACCTCAGCTGTGCAATGACCATTCATATAATGCACTGGAAAAATGAGTATAAATAATTATAACAAAAACCTGTTAATGAAAAAAAATTCAATAATATAAATTGTTGGTGCAGACAAACAACCATTACTTTTCAGATGAAAGTAATAACTTTATCTTAAGTTGCGAATACTCTATCTACTGCTACCATTTCCACTATGCTCTGAAATACGTTAACTAAATATGACAGACATAAATACTTGAGGGTCAAACCTGCTGGCTGTTTTTAACTTACCTGCCACAAGTCAAAGCCAATAGCTCCAATATCTTCAAAGACAGTAAGCTTATCATCAGGTTTGTATTCTGGATTGTCTATCTCTGGGTGAACCCATTCTCCTTTGTAGTTAGGATTATCAATCTGCTTTGGTTTCCATTCACCCTGAAAAAAGCTCTTTTTAATTATCTTTTACCATTTGAGAAATAGCAAGTAACAGGCTTATAATGAACAAGAGGAAATAGCATCATGGTAGCATTGGGCAGGAGTACATTCAAGTTACTGTTTACAAACATTTCATAAACTCAATTACTTTCAGATCAATGACATAATGGGTTATCTTTAACCATTTAGCACAAATAACACACCAAGTCTTGAGCATATGTACCTTATAATCAGGGTTGTCAATCTGTGGGGGCTCCCATTCCCCATCAATCTCATCATCCCAGTCATCAGGCTTCTTGGCTTCTGGGTCAGGAATATGCTGTGGTTTATCCCAGTCCTAAGGGTAACAACAGACACTGCATACTTTTAATACCAGATCATCAATTGATTCACTTATTTCAAATTTTCTTGTTAAGGCACAAAGAGCTTCAGACATTCATTTTTTGACAACTTTCTTTCAACACCACAGCTTTTTTAACATTCTGGTACAAGATACTGTATCTTTGCATGTGCCATGGTCTGGCCAAAGTGCAAAGGCAAGTCTGAGTATGCAAAACAAAAGCTGAAATAATCAGGCAAGGTGGTATGAACACAGAGAGGTAAACACCAAATGGCATGGCATATGTAAACTTTTCATCAAATGTTTCTTCAGAATATGTAAAGTGCAAGTTGTAAAAAAAAGGTGAAAACCAAAACCATGAAGCCTCTAGTTTCATATTTTTACACATTGAAGATTTGAGCTTTGATTTGGCAGATCAGATGCATTGTATTAATATGTCGCTTTCAATGTCTGTCAAAAGTATCTACAGGGGCAGTGAAAGAACTCATGCATAAAGTTTCTTAGTGCAGGCAGCCAGCTAGTTTGAGTCTTATGAAGGTAGAATTAGGTTGCAGCATGAATTTGGTTGAACTGAGGGTTGTAAAACAGCTCCATTTATTGTAAAAATACTGAAAACGAAAACTTTAATAGGGTATCCTGTAGAAACCTGTTGGCAGAGTGCCTAGTTAACTTCAAATAAACTTTAATTCAGAACATTGCAACAGGTGCTGACAATAAGAAGAGTAGCGCAACCATAACCAATTCTGTACTTTCAACAAAAAAATGCAAATTTACTTATAACATGACAAAGAAACTGGCAATAAGAGTTTGTCTTACTTAACAATTGTAGGCACTATTGAATTTTTTTTATAAAAAGATTTGCTGTTATTTATGGAGGTGCATTCTCAATGACATTTCTTCTATTTAATAACTTTTTCATTACAACTATTCCCCTCATTTCTGGATGTCTTGTTTTACTTTAGGTATTTCTATTTTCTTTCTTTCTTCATCCTTCAATTCTTAACAACTTTCAACAAAGTCTTAAAAGGCCAGGTTTAATACAAAGCTCAAAATGCTAGGCTACCAAGCCAAAAAGTTGGGCAGAAAACTTTCTAAATGAAGCCCATTTTTACAGCACAAGACTCTTTCTTTTGAGTAACGAAAATCAAACATGATGGAAATTGCTGCACATAGCAAGGCAATTTATTTCAAACATCTGGCAAATATTTATCAGCATGCTCTAAATGTTCAAGAGTAATGCCTTTACCTCTGGTTTCTTGTCATTTGGATCATCAATCATTTTTTTGTCATCCCAGTCTTCAGGTTTTTTCGCCTCTGGATCTTTTATCTTCTTTGGCGGCAAAAAGTCCCAGTCACCTTCCATAGAACCACTCTCAACCTTTTCACCATCAATTTTAACTTCATAGGTCTGGTCTGGTTTCAAGATCAGTGTGTAAAGATGGCTCAATTCATCATCCTTCAAACGATCAAAGCAATAATTGTTTACCGATTCTTTTGATTTAGGCTATAAATTCTACAAATAAGTTTATCAACTCACAGATATGTATAAAATTGTATATATAGGTTAGAAACAGAAAAAAGTTTGCTTTCCAACAATGATGCTGCTTGTGAGAAGGATCTTGCAGAAGATACGGTTTTGCCTTGTCAAATGAAGCTGTTGTTTTGAATCGAGGTTGATTTGGCAAAACTTCAAATGTTTCACTTGTTTGGGCTTTCTCAATGCAGAATTGAAGATATTAAAATAGCTGGAACAACTCATATGTTACATGTTAAAACTATTACAAATATGCGCTGAATGACTAAAACTTTAGTGAATAAAAGGTATAAAAATTAATAGTACAAATTCACAAAAATGTTAAAAATTTACAATGTGAATTACTGGGATGTAATCCCCTAGAGAAGCTACTCAAAAGCTAAAATAACCTAGCAGTAATGATTAATAACACCAAAGATAAAAAAATGCCAGAAAGCCTAACTGTTATTAAATCTAATGTTTCGAGTTGAATTCTGCTCTTATGTTCAGCCTGAATGGTTGGAGTGTACAAAGCTGAGTGCACCAATAAGCTTCTCTAGTTAGCAGAAGTTGGTCCATTTTATGCAATTTACTATTGTTATTTATCTGTTTGATAACAACAAAGTGTATGTCAGTGTAAATCATACTTGATTATCATCTTATAATCTTTTTTTATCACTGAGATAAGTAAACCTGCTGTACATAAAAAATGTAAGGTAAATTGGCACAACATCGTCTTGCAAAGTAGTGCGACATTTGTAAACAAGAATTTCGATGTTCACTTTGCCATCTGCTGGAAGAAGTCTTGTTGTTGGTATCGGTATGTTTTTCAGTTTGCTTTTAGTGTTTGTATGTGCATATTTTTTAAAGTATCTATCATGACATTGAAAAAAGAAAGCAAGTTTTATTTCAAAAAGCACTCGCAAGAGAGTTGACAGATAGCATTTCTCATCAAAAGCGGGTGCTGGACAGTTTTAGTCCTGGGAAATCAAAGCAGAAAGCAGCTATAACAGCTATTTTAGAAAAGGTTGTCGTAAGGACTTTCTGCAACATGGAAATTGGTCGGTGCTCAGCCCAAACAATAGGCTTGTACGACTCAACATTATCTTTTGGAAATTTTATTTTCAATGGATGTTTCTTAGCGAGCTCAGATGCGGCTAACAATAAAAAACATTAGGCGATGTTTTCTCATCAAGAGATAACTCCTTGTGTAACTGCAGCCGTAGTTTCGGCTAAACATAAACACATGAGGCATTGTTTTCTCATCAAGCTGTAAGAAAAATTCTTGGGAGTCTTTGTGCGACTAAGTCTTGTGGGTTACAAGTTACAGTGGGAGAAAATCTCAGGAAAATTTGTGCAGTCTTACCAGGCGTACCAACCTAAAATCGACTATCCATCATAGCACTGTACTTACTGTTGCGCATGCGCAGTAGCTACAAAAATTGTTCAATGATCTACTATTAATTTTTTTCATTCTAAATCTCCCTAGCGAGCAATAATTTCAACTAAAACAGCTATCAAGTCTTTCAGTCTACCTAGTTCTTGACTGGTACTGTGAGACAAATACCTCTTTGCACTGCAGGTAAAAATATGGTGCGAAAGGGTTGTCATCAGCTGAAAAGCCCCTGACCAAAAAAAATCCTCAGTTCTCTTAAAGACGGATCACACTAAATATTTGTTCCAACTTTTCCTTAGCCTTCTATTGAAACATAAAAAATCACATTAATTGAACAAATTAAAAACTAAAAGAGTTATAGTTTCAGTTGTTTCCTAGTATCTAAATAAAACATCACGGTTCGAAAAACACCACTTTATAACATAGGTAAACTGTGGAATGTCTTTTTCAGAGCTAGTATGGCTTTCTTTGATAAATTTCCACTAACCTTGCACCGAATATCTTTCTTCGTCAACAAATTTTTTCCCTTATAGGTAAAAATTACATGGACTTTCTTGGTACCGGGGCCACAGATGTCAGGCCCTGTTGATTGGATAACAAGTTTATTCAAATTAGATGAATTGGACTTTATACAAAAGATAGCTGGTTCGTTCAAATGTACTTACCGAACATAATGTGGTATGGAGTGTCTCCGTGAAGGTTTTTCTGGTCAATCTTGCTGTCATAAACCTGAATATAGCACAAGAAAGGGAAAAGAAAGTCTGAAGGTTTAATATGAAGGTTTTATTTCAAGCCGGCTGTAGGGCCTTTCAGCTATCGTATGCCATGAAAGTTTGCTAAATTGAAAACTTTACCTTTAAATAACCTCCACCACAATCGATGTTTTGTTCATGTTTTACTTGAAACTGAATGACAAGGGGTTTTCCATCATTAGAAAATGGCTTCTCAAACTTTGCCGATATTCCATAAAATTTAGCATCTTCGCTTGTCTGGATACCTACGAGGTAATTCAAATAAAAACAGATTGAATTGATTTGTTAAGTAAGAGACCTTTCAAAACACGAAGTTCATCAATTCAAACAATGCCACAGCTGAGAAAATTGGGGCACGAATAAGTTTAATCGAAGTGTAGAGTAAAGTTCAATTCTGAAAGGACAACAATACATTTGTTAAATGAACGAAAAGCTGTACCTTTGTCTTTCTCAGCATCGCCGTAGAATTTTCCAGCCGACCATTTAAACTTTCCTGCCTGACTTCCTTTGTAAATAGAGTGAACCCATCGATCTTCCCAGCTTTTATCTAATTATAAAAAAATGAGGTAAAACGAAATTTACGTTTAAATGCTGGAGTAGACACATGAGGCTTACTTCCAGAAAATCAGCTTAAAATTCTTCCTCACTCACCTTCAAACTTCTCTACAAAATAAACTTCAGGTTCTGCTAAAACAGAAACTAATAAACATAGAAAAATAAACTGTGTAAACGCCATAGCTCCTCGGTAAAACATGAACAACCGACACTCACGACACCCTTTATGTCAGACGCGATGCATTGCAAAATACGAGCCATGCCGCTTTCTGCGTGGTACGCTCTGATTGGTTCGTTCAAAACTCTACCAATCATCAGACTCCATTTGGCACACGTGCAAAATATGTCCAATCGTAGGGCAACACACGGCCGGCCGTACATGGACCCCAGAAACGGAAGACTTGTGGACCGGAAATGAGAGAGAAAACGATATTTTAAGCATTATTTGAAACAAAGCAAACAAGTTATTACAATGCTACAATTTTTGCTAATAAAATGTACTTTAGCTTAGGGAGGCGATATTTTTACACCTGGAAACTTCATTAATCTTGGGATATCTTGTTAACGTCTTTTTGATCTTCTGCTCAGAACTGAACGAGGGCTCTAAAGAGCCAAAAGCATGATTTAGGACCCCCAAAAATTAAAAACTGAGCAGGGGATCAAAATATGTGGAAACAAGAAATTCCGGCGTGAAAATAATAATATTAAAAAAAACAAGCAGCGAAAAAAGGAAAGAAATCACAGCTTCGACCAGCCAACTTTTAGCTAAATAAGTAAATATGTGCGCAGTTGTTACTGAGATAAAAAGAACCACTCTTGTAACAACAACTTTTTATTAATACGAAAGCTCGATTTGTAGAATTTCGCTGGGATTCAAACATGCATAGAAGCAAGGTAAACTGACCAGAAAGAGTGAACTAAACAAACCGGCAACTGAAACAGCAGCTGTCGACTGTCGCTTCTTTGTGCTGGCAACTATAAAGCTGTCCCTTTTGTGAAAACTGTGTAAATATGTACTTTTAGTTTTAAAGGTTGTACTTGATTTAAGATAAATACTGAATAGTGATCTTCATAAACACTCAAAAACGAACTTAAATATGAACATGTGAATGACAATAAGTTAGCTGCTTAGCTAGAACACCATTATAATACAAAACGCAATTTTAAGAACTTGCAGTGCTATGAACATAATAAAGCGAACACGCTAATCAATCAACATATTCTACATGAACTCTTGCACTTCACAATTTCAGTTTATCAAAACTTTTTTGTATAGATTTGAGGCGTTGAGCTAGTTCGAGTATTTACACCGTTGTGGTGAAAAAAATAACTGTTTTAAAATTGGTACAAAATCGCGTCAGGTTTGTCATTCAAAGTAGCGTGTTCGTCTTCGGGCGAATATTCTTCCAGTCCATGATGTTCTACGGCTACGCACATTGACGTGTCACTCGAAATGAGTGGAGCCTGGTGTGAAGAAACAGAAGGTCTGACTTAAAGCAATTTATGTTTTTATCACAAGCTTTTCGGAACGAAAATAAAGGTTAAAAATAATGTAGAATATAAGACCCGGTCTTAGTATTTGTGATCTAGGAGCTAAGAATTTGCTTGTCATTCGCTGCGTTCATGATACAAAAATTTTGAGTTTACTGACACCGTCCCCTAACGCTATTCGCCGTGGTAGCATTTATTTCATGCCATCACAAAAGCCAATATAGTAATCTTTAATTATGACTGGTAAATGTTCCTGAAACTAAAATCAATTACAATCTTAAGGGGCGCTACTTTAAAACTGCGAAACAAAAAACAGAAAACCAAAATGGCAAAAACGAAAAACGAGAAATCAGCAGTCGATTTATACGTGAATTTAATGTGCGCAGAACCTGATGCGTGTGGAAAGTGGGCTGGAAAAAATGTTCGCCTGATCCAGTGTTGGATCACAATAAATTGAAGGGAATTGAAGCGCTTTCTGAGGCGCCTTTGATTTTGAAAATGGAGATTTATACTTTTTCACCCTGCACCAACCTAGTTCCCAAGGCTTATCATTTTGACGCTGCACCTCAGAAAGCGCTTCAATTCTTCCAAAAGCAATATATGTCCTTAAACAGCTGCTAGTTTCGGGCAGACTAGCGACCGGAGAATCACAGGCGGCCACAACAAAAAGTTCGAAATAAGTGACGTCATTCGAATTTGATTCTGAAGTCTAAAGTCAACCTAAAAGCCAATCAGAATTATTTTAATTTAATGCTTTTGCTAGATGTTTTACGAACACACGATAAATACGGTCAAATAAAAGTATTTTGTTTACCTTGTGTAAAATTGTGATAGTTGTCGTGCATTCGCTTTTTATGTAGTGAATGAGCTAAGGCCTTAGGCTTAGTTTGAGATATTTTTAAAAAAGTGTAGTATTGGGTGTGCAGTTGTTTTTTTCCATACGTACAAACCAACCGGAAGCAAGAATTGCTTTATTGAATGGGCAACAACCATGGCCGGCAAAACATAAATACAGCAATACTGAAAAAGGTCTATATAGACATGCACAACACCAAAGGAGATGTTGCACAGAAAAGCAAATGTTTCCTTAATCTAGTGCAGTATCCAATATAAAGTTTTCCGCCTTTCCTCAGCCTCAGCATGTTCTTAAACTTCGGGCAGTTTTCAGCCTCAGTGTTCTTTATATGCATGTATCAATGTAAAGCCCGGTAGGGGGGGGGGGGGGGGGCTGCGGGCAGAGGGCGGGCATTTGACACGATTTTTAGGCC
>JAOBAT010088894.1:0-17917 GCA_026413305.1 Hydrozoanthus tunicans
GGCACAGCCGAGCGCCGAAGGCGCGAGCCTTCTAGGGGGGTCCGCGGCATGCTCCCGGGAAATTTTGAAAATGAGTTTGTCTGAAAACGTCTATCCAGCGTTTTAAACGCTATTGGAAGCAAAATCAGAATGTTTAAAAGTAGTAAAATATTTCCCGTTTTTCTCAGATTTGGGGCAAGTTGCTGAACGTGACATCTTTTTTCACATCGATTATATTATGTTCTTTTTAGAATGAGATACAATCGTTTACATGGTCGGTAACTACCACTTTCTATGAAGCAGTAGTATAGTAAACAAAAAAAAAATGGGGGAAAAAATGGGGGGCACGCCTCCCCCCCCCCGGCCCCTCCCTTTGCTACGGCCCTGAATAAAGATCTAAAATGCAAACTTAAGCATTTTATATTGTTGCCCAAATCGCCAAAGAGGCGCAAAGTAATGAGTTGGCTACGAATCACCTCATATCCAACAAACACGAATGGGATAATTGTTTTATTAGCTTTCTTGAGTATTCAAACCTATCAATACTTGAAATGACAGCTATAACTTATTCAGAGCCATATTCCAGCTTTGTAACATTCCCGGGGGGGGGGGGGATACTCCCTATATTGGGATGATAGGTTTGACCGTCGTATTTTTCAGGGGTTAAAATTGCCAGTCCGGTATTTCTAGGGAGTTGTAAAAAGAAATCCGGTGTTTAACCGAGAGCCGTGGTATTTTTTAAGGTTAAAAAAACGCAAAGTTGCAGTCCCGCGCTTTAGCAAACGTGCTTACTGATAAGAAGTTTAAAAAAATGTGCTTTGGCGAACGTTTTACTACGCGCGTGCCTTTATTTGCTGCGTATCACGTTCAGCACAACACGAGGGGACTTAGCGCCGACCCACTAGCTACCCAGGGGAAAATTTCAGCTTTCAATTGGTATTTTTTAGGGTAACTTTAAAACCGAAAGGTATTTTTTAGGGTAGAAAATTTTTATCCCCAAGTATTTTTTAGGGTAGTTTGGGGACTTTTCCGACGGTCACGGTAATCCCTAACCTTTTGACCCCGAAGCAACCCCCCTCCCCGGGTAAGGGAAAAGGTCGAAACAACGGTACTTCCTAGGGACCCAATTTAGGAGGTGGGGTATTATGTGCCGCCACCCACCACCTTCTTTCAAAATTGCTGAATTTCAGGAGCAAATATCATGTTCAATAAAATAGATATTGGTAAAGTGCTTGCACCAACGCCTTCTTTGTGAAGAGAGACTCCATAATACAATAATAACCAATACCCTTAAATCAGGTTTTGAGAAATTGAGCTCTGAAAATGTGGGGAGGGGTGGGGTAGTGGGTATGTGCCGCCACCCACCACCTCCCCCGACAAAATTGGGTTCCTTAAAAATACCATTGTTATGACTTCTTCCCTAACACTACACGCTCAGTTAACATATATGGTTCGGATATCCAAGTTGCTTGAATCCGAACGCTAGAAACACGATAATCGAAGTTAAAAACTTAATAGTGGCGAATAATACAATAATGTTTTGAAAAATTCTCAGAGCTTTAACCGTTCGAAATTTTGTTTTTCGTTCAACATTTTCTAGTTTGTTTATGTTTAATGCAGAGGATTTTCGTTACGGTGTTTGCGACTGCCCGGTGGCCTGTGATATCATGAAGTACAAGTATTCTATATCCTTCTACCAACAGACGTCCAGCTTTGGAAAAACTGAAGCTTATTTCAGGTAGGAGCTGGCAAGAGAAGGTAAACAACCTTTTTGTTTAGTTTGTATATGTTCTTACATTTGAATTGCCTATGACACGAAACTTTGACTTTTTAACAAAGAAAGATTGTTATTAGTTGAACACAAATCCGAAATTGGTGGTGAAATGGTAAAGTTCCTTTATTTTTATCAAGAGTTTTTGCCCTTCATTTTTTATTTTGATTCCCTTTGAAAGGAGCCTGGGGACGAATTGCCTCAAACGGTCGGGTTTTGGGGAAATGTATGTATGGTTCACGCTTTTAATAAACTTTACAAACTGGTTGCAGTAAAACGCGCGCTCGATTTACTAAGGATCATTTCCTAAATCTAGATGTAATTATGAATGAAGTCACGCAAAATGTCGTGGAGAGTTTGTTTCCTTAAAAATGTCGACTCAGTTGTTTTATTTTTCAAAACATTAAAAATATTTTTGTCTAGCAAGCGCACACTGTTCTAATGTACTTTTAATAGACACTTTAGACAGTTTGAGATAATTTGTTTTTCTTTTCCAGCGGCTTGCATAGTTTGAACCATTTCCATTTTCTGAGAAATAAATGTTATATTTTGTACGTGTTTTGTAAAGTCAGGTTATAGAACGTTTTCGTTTCTATGATGACTAGCACAAGTCACTTACTAGATAAAGAAACTCATTACTAACTGAATGAACCGATTTCAAGGGTTTTTTTTCTTTGAAATTTAAGGCTTTGTTCAGTAGTACAATTGCTTATCATATCTATATATTCATTTTTAATTTGTTTTAGAGAAAACATTGTAGCCATGGAGATCAGGTTTAATGATCTACGTTACACAGAGTATGAGCAGAAAGGGAGCTATGATATAGCCAGTCTACTTGGTGAGTACACTTATTAGATTAAGCATGCATGAACACACTGAGCACGGGCAGGAGCACGGTCGAGAGTACGAGCACGAGCACGTTTATGTTTTATAAACATTTGAAATTGGGAAGATTTTTAAAATAAAATCTTTTGAAATTCTTTGGTCGTGTTGAACAAGTCTGGGTACTGGACTGGAACGAGAGATTTTCGGTGGGAAACTAGAAGCCGTCGAGTACGCTCGTGTGTTCGGGTCCATTCAAGAAAATGAAGATGTACCCATTAACCCTAGAGTTGATATGCCCTAAAACTAACACGTTTACATTTTTCCATCAACCTTGGTGGAAAATCTTGTGACCTGGCAATAAATGTGAAAAACCTGGTTAAGTTTCAAAATCAACCGGGTCTGTTATATAGCCCTGGTTGTATTATTATTATAGTAATAATAATAATAATAATAATAATAATAATAATAATAATAATAATAATACAGTTCTCAAAAACGCATTATACAAAGTCTCAATGCTTTTTACATTAAAATCAGTTATATTAAAATTGCTGTTTTTAAATTAGTTAATTCTAAACACCTTTTTTAAAGGTTATAAGCGGTTTTAAAAAGATGTTTTAAGTTTCATTTTAAAAGAGTCTAAGTTTTCTGATAGTCTAATTGACAGGGGGAGTTGGTTCCATAGCTTTGGACAGGCATATGCAAAGGATCGATCTCCATACGTGGCAGCTCTTGGTATAGGAACAGACAGGTTGTAGGAACTTGAGGAACGAAGAGAACGGGCAGGTTTATGAATAGATAATAGGTTCGAGAGATAATCAGGGGACAAACCATGGAGTGCTATATAGGTATAAAGAAGGAGCTTGAAGATAATACGTTCTTGTACAGGAAGCCAGCAGTGAAGACTGATAAGAATAGGTGTGATATGTTTAGATTTCGTGACAAGTCGTGCAGCGGAATTTTGTAGTTTGCAGTTTCAGAATTTCAGTGGAAGGCAGGCCATAAAGTAAGCCATTACAATAGTCCAGTTTTGAAGATATAAAAGCATGGAGTGACTCTTTCAGCGTCCTCCTGAGAGATGAATTTCCTGATTTTACCGATTTGACGTAGAGACAATAAGCCAGATCGGCAGATGTTGTTTTTGTGAGTATGAAGAGTCAGGGTAGCATACACGGTATGCTTGAAAATACTTTTGTTAAGATTTTTTTTTCTGTTTCTTCAATTTCCAGGTGAGCTTGGAGGAAACATGGGTCTGTTTCTTGGCTGCAGTGTACTGACGATGTTTGAGTTTATCGAGTTTGTGATCTCCTTGTGTGCGGCTAGAAGGAAAGTTTCAGCTTCATTAAGTAATGTAAAGGATGAACATTCCTTCGACATTTCTATGCAAAAGTCAGGCATTTAGTATTTGGTTCGACAAAATCAAACATCGGCGAACATTTAATATGGAAACCAAAGCCTCATTGCCAAGGCTGAATTCAATCTGAGAGGCAGCACTTTGTGTTAACCGCCACACTTTGCAATTTGATGTGCCACAACAAATTTAACTTATGATGCATCAAGTCTGCTTCTCTGTTGATCCCCCACCCTAATCCCTAGCGCTAAAAGTTTGCAATTAAAGCCCCCCTTTTTGTCAAACTTACAGACCAAGTTACCCCTCAAAACAGAGGCTAGAAGATAACGCAAAGTTGTCGTATTTAGTAGTGTTACATTCTATTTTAAAAAACAGATAACTTGACTTTGACTATCATAAGCTACTCGTAGAGCTCAAAAGATTAATGGTTATGGTTTATGAGTCTTTTAACGGCCTTGTAATATATAAATAAATTAACTGAGTACGTTTCTTTTTGCTATTTGTCATGTTCCTTGCCAACATTCTAAATCCGTACTACGAACACATCAACTCGTTTCCAGGGCCCTTTCCTCTTCCCCCCGTCCAGCCCTCGGAACGAGGTTGCCAACACGTGACTCTCATATGAACAGCGAGTACAGAATCCCGTTTACTCTAACTTTTCATTCTAAAAACTTCGCTGCCAAAATCATTTCATTTTATTTTGTTATTTAGGTCTCGCCATAAGCAAAATAGTAGAAAAATATTTATATCTATTGTTGCATCTTTTGTTTACTCTTATTAGAGTTTCTGGGCTTTCACCCGTCGTCAGAGTTAAAATGGTAGAAAATCTAAACGCCATATCTATTTGAAATTTATAAAGTACAATACAATATATAGAGGATGCGCTCACTCGTGAGATATTTTCAACACGAGAAGATAAAATTCGTATCTCCAAGTGGCCATGTAATTTTCTTTTTATCACATACTAAGTGAGATTCTGGGTTTAATGCAAAATTACTGTTAGATTTACAAGTTGTTCAACGGCGGGAAAGTTTCATATCATTCACACGTGATGATATGGAAATCGTGCGTCCTGATTGGCTGTTTTGGATATCACCACATGTGATTGATATGGGTGGCTGATACGCTCTGTATTTCACCGATCTACTATGTGAATATCGAGCTAAGTATGTGATAAACAGAGATATCAACCTGGCATTTCGGCCGTTTATGAAATACTAGGAAAACCAAACTCCAAAGAAAAATTGGGTATATCTTCTTCCATTACTGGACTCACTACGAAATTTTTTGTCTTTTTTTTAAGTTGGGTTACTAAAAGAAACTGAGACCTTCACGAGAAGATTGGGCAAAAACCTTGTAACATACTCTAATATAAAATGGTTTTTTGGCCAATCAAAGCTTGTGTACTATTTGAATTATTTTATAAGCAAATATATCATCCAGAATTGGTGCAACTCCCTTTAGGCCTTCATAGTTTCCTCTATTTTCGTCTGGAACACCTCTTGAGCCGAGTAAACACCAAAGACCATGCACAGGAATCTGTATCAGTATGAGCCATACGGTTTGATGACTAAATCTGTCGGTCACTTCGGCGACACGCCACAGTATCTCGGCTGGCAAACATGGAACTGCTCTGTTAGTACATTATGTTGTTCTGGGCCGAGTTGTTCAAAAGACGATTAGCCTAATCCAGGGTTAATTACACCATGACAACCAATAGGTTTTGTTAAGAGTTAATCCTGGGTTAAAGTTAATCGGCATTCGAATAACCGGCCCCTGATCTGCAACCGATTGTTTCCAACGTGAAATAGTCAAATTAATAAAACTGTGGGCCAACACTGTGGGAAACCTGTAGTCCCAAATCATTTTCTTATATGTAAAAGACCATCTGCTTAGGATTTCAGAAAAGGTAATTTTTAGGACGTCTCATCGTTGTATCGTTAAAGATAGCTTATAAAACCTGCGAGGTAAACGCTCATAGGAGCCGCCATCTTTGCGCTCGCAACCTAATTCGTGACATCACAACTCCAATTGCAGTTTCGTGTAGAAAAAAAGTAAGCTTTTTGCTAAGTTACTTTTAAAAAAGCTAAACGTTTTCTTTTTATAGGATAATTTTACGAAAAAATGCAAGCAAAAAAAAAAAACCAGACCGAACAAGGCAACAGAACTGACTCTCTTGACAGTTTGACGTTGTGACGTAAGATGTCAAAGCAACATGGCGGCCTCCTTTGGATCGACAAGTACTTTTTTTAAACATTAATGCAAGACATTAATACAAAACATTGGAATTCCAAAACTGTTTTTAAACATTACAAGAAACAATTTTGGAGTTCCCTTTCACGATATGTGCAACGGAGTAACCATTTTGTCTTGAAGCTACTCGAACAAAGTTGAAGCAAATATATTTCTCTTAGGGAAGAACTCTATCTGGTCCCTTTAGAAATATTCTGCGTTGCTTTGCCAAGTTGAACTTGTCTAGCCGCTGACCCAAACAAAAGCGTGCTTAGGGTTTCACTAAGATTGCTTTCTGCCGGGCTAACATTAGCGAACAAGCATGCTTTACCATCCCCCCCAAGGGATGTTTGTAACAACTGCGTCAATTTAGAGTTCCTATAAGGCACATGCATGGCGTTCGTCCTTAGTGCCGTGAAAACCTGACCCAGGGCAGTGAGAGATTTGTTAATAGCTGCTGCTTCGACAAGCCGCTGACCAGTAGCTTCAGTTTTGGAGACTCTCTCTGAGCCTGCAAGATCCACAAGGGTCAGCGTTCCCCGTGTGACGGCACGTGATACTTTGTCATGTCCTTCAAGCTTGAGCATGAGGAGAAGATGTGAGCGTGAACTATGGATATTCATTTTGGTCGCCCCGACAGAGCGATTGGCATCACCTAGAACAGAAAAACGAGCTCTGATTGGCGAATGATAAAACAAGTGATTACGCTACAAGCGCCTGTGCCAAGGCGATCGTCACCTTCAAGGCCGGCGCACACGTGAGGTAAAGAGCTGAGCTGTTTGCTCGCGGGGCTGTTTGTTCAGCTTGTTCCGTACGTGTGCGGCAATATTTTAAAGAGATTTTTGCCTCGCGAGCTCGAATCTCACCAAAGTTTTGCCGCACACGTGCGGAACAAGCTGAGAAAACAGCCTCGCGAGCAAACAGCTCGGCTCTTTACTTTTCCCACTCAACCTCTGAAGAGACATGACACGAAATAAGCTGACTATCCATGCGTAAAATTGCTTCATGTAACATATGATTAGAACAAATAACCCAGCACTACAGAATTATAAGTTTTTGTTGATTTCTGTTTCAAAAAAAGGAAGTTTTAACACACATAATATACAGTGGTGATAAAAAGAAACACAAGCGAAAATACGCGAAGTTTGGAAAAAATAAGCGTTTTGCGTTAAAACACCTGACCCGAAAAAAAAATTTCAACGAAAGTTCTTATAGAAACAAAGAACCAAATAAAACGAACATTCCGAGTTTCTTTTTCCAATGACTGTTTATAAAATTTATTACGAATATTCATTCTTAGCAGTTTTGTTTTAATCGCTCGGAAAGAAGTTGAACAGCCTCTTGGCTCAAGATTTGAGTTTTGAAAGGTGTGAGATGTGGCAGGACCTAATGCTTTATAGCGCGGTTTCTTGTTTAACGATAACAGGGACCTTAAAGTCCCTATCAAGCTGATTTTTTTACGTTCCAAATGAAAAGTAGAACCCTTTAATAAGAGTAATTTTCGAAAATAAACCTTTTCTTGCCGTTCCTGTTACATTTTTTAGACTTGAAGCATGCAATGATGACGTAGCCGGAGGTGTTGTGTAGACATATCGCATGCTCAGGCCTCCCGAGGATTTGTTTTTGATTCGCTCGAACAGTTTTGTTTTTTGTAACGTTTTTTCGCGCTCGTCGTGTTTCTTCGATTAAGCTAAAGAATAAACCAGTTAACCCAGTCTTGAAAAGAGAAGGCCAACGACGTAACACGAGGCATGAATGAGGCATTTATCTCAAGAAATTCAATTCTGGCTAAAACAGCCCCAAGTTTTTATAACTTTAATCAATGAATTGTTCCCTCGATGTTGTTTGAAATAAAAATTTGATGACATTCTTTAACAGAAATGACATTTTTTAAACAAAAACCACATAACTCACTGCTGCTACGTCACAGGTTACTAGTCCCCAGCCTGCTCGGTCAAAACTTACATTCCAATCTTTTTTTTTTATTAAAAAACATACTGAGACGTGGAAACTTTCTTTGGTTATTCGAATTTTGAGTTTACAGACGACAACAGTTTTAATCCAAAAAGTAAAAATTAAGCTTGATAGGGACTTTAACGTATTTTGGAGACTTTTCCGACGGTCATCCCCACCCATTCAACCCTTAAGTACCCGCGGGTAGCGAATGGTACCTCAAAAAATTAAAATCTCTCAAATAACGGCTAGTTCTTGAAATCTCGTCATCTTTTTTAACATGTCTCGAGGTATCGAATTTTTTAGTTTTTCTCCGTCTCATAGTCTCAGATTTTTTGTACCCTAACGACTCGGTCTTATATCTTTCATTGCTTTCCAAAGTCTCAGGCTCAGATTTTTAAAAAGGCCGTCTCTGCATCTCGAATAGTCTCAGATTTACCGTTTGCTGCCACCAACAAAAGCGTAAGTTTTCTCTAATTCAGGGTTGCCACTATTTACTGGATGTAAAATTCAAGGACTTTTCCAGGACTTTCCAGGACCTTTTCAAGCAAACCCAGGACCTTGTCTATCAAATAAGTGACACCTAAAATGAATGCGGATTGGTTGAGTCCTAACAATGAAAAACAACCAATGACAGATCGCTTTAGAAAATCAAGCCTCCCGCGGTCGCAGTTTTTGTTTATGAACGTTTTTACACCAAATATTATAACAAACAGCATATTCTTTATAATTTTGGAAGTAAATAAAGAAAGTTTTTGCCCATTCCAGGATTTTCAAGGACAATAACCCAAATTTAAGGACTTTCCAGGGCCTGGAATATTTTTCCCCTAATTCCAGGACTTTTCAGGATTTTCAAAGACCGTGGCAACCCTGTCTAATTACAGACCAACCAAATTTCGGCATCTAAGGCTTCACATGGAAGTTAAAGTTTAGTTTCAAAGAAGCACATGCGCCTATAGTTGATCACATACCTTTGTCCATGATTGCCTTAATATCTTCAGTCGTACGCACTTCTTCCTCAGTCAGGTCCAAAACAATCAACTGCTTTCCTCTCATCTGAATCGTTAGTTGCTGTTTGGATGATTGGGAGTCACTCAACAAGTCTCTCAGGGTTTCGTTGTAAACTTCAACCATGGACACTTTCATGGTGTAGTCTACATTCACCCTCTCGTCACACACCTTGAGCAGTTCCTGTATAGCTCGGATATTTACACCAGGGTTTGAGTCCGGTCCCATCATAGTGAACGTCTTACCCGAACCTGCATTATTATAATTACATTCATCATCATCATCATTATCATCACCATCATCATCATCATCATCATCATCATTATCATCATCATTATGATGGTGATGATGAGTCCGATCTCCTCATAACTTACGTATTTCCCAAAACTGCATCATTATAATCATCATTATCAAACTTTACCATCACCATCATCACAATATTACAATCATCAATAACACAATAGCAACAACAAATACGTTGTTAATAACATTCTACTTCTAAACTTCAAACATCGATCCTATCAAGAAATCTAAGGTTCTGTCACTTGTTTTTTCTTTCGTTTCTCCTTTGGAATACTTTCCTGAAATGTAATTATTTTGTAGAAACATAACATCATTTTCACAAAGCAAACTTTCGAAAACTGAATTAAAAGTTTATAGTTTTCATTTCTTTTTGTGTTGCCTATCAGCGTGTACCAGAGCATCTTCATGTACAGACTTGGCTGAAACCTGAACAAGATCCCTTAGGGAAAAACATTTGTTTGAATAATAACTGTGTGTTTTATGTATAAAACTGTAAGTGTTGTTTTTTTTAGGAGCTGGTGTTAAGCACAGTCAGTTAGTGCACAGCCATGGGGACTAGCAATACCCAGTTTGATCCCCATAGCTCACTGAATGTCTCTTTCAACTTTCTTCTGATCAGGGTAGCTTTACAGTAAGTAGCTTTGATTACTCATAGAACAAAGCACTGGCGTAAATAGGGGACAAAGGGCCCTACATTGGCTTCGGATGATAACAGCACTCTTACAGGGCTGAAGGAACTACCAACACTAAAAAGTATACCTGTAGCTTTGAATACCCATAAAATGGAGCACTGACAGAGGGAGGGGGTAAAGGGTGCACAATTGGCTTCCGTTGGTAACAGCACTCTTAGAGAGCTGCAGGAACTACCGACACTAAATGACAGTGCTCAAACCTATAACGAACGAAACTCTACTTAGTTTTTTGTGAGCAGATGTACTGGCTGAGTAAGTTGGCAGCCACACTTGGTCAACAGTTGCTATTTTTACTCCAAGAGCCATCCGGAAGCATTGTCACTATTTCTCAAAATAGCAACACCAGAATGAAATATATATACTAATGCGTCAAGACCCTAATGGGAGTTGTACACCTTAATTTGTTTCTTTCAGGGTCAACAAAAATGATTACTGTAATAAACTCTTGGTGTAATGCAAGTCACTTTCTTACCTGTTTGTCCATACGCCATAATACACACATTATAGCCATCAACACAGGATGTTATTAGTGGGAGTGTATCCAGAAACACTTCTTCTTGGGTACTCGATGGCATAAACACACGATCAAACTGAAAGCTCTTCAACTGACCGCTGTTTGTTTTGGCACGAATTTCTTCATCAGAGGGGAATTCTAGAGCAACTTTAACTCTAGAGTCATATCGGCACCTGCAGAACACTCTGATGTTTCCCCTCAATTCCTGAAGCTGGTTATAAAGGAGTTTTCTTTGCAGGACCTCTTTATGATAAAGTTTTTTAAGCTCCTCCACTTCTTTACTATTATCTTGCTTCTTGTTCTTCAGTTCAGTCAACGAATCATTTGCTTGCTTCAGGACTATTTGTATCGCCCCAAGACCCCCCACTAAAGCATTTCGGATTTCTTTTAGCGACTCTGATAAGCCAGCTGTTGACAGTTTCAGTGCTTGGACAGTTGAAGGTGAAACAGCTGGCCTCTCCACAGGGGTGGGGACATGCACTATTTTGGGTGTTGGCGGCTTTACTTCCTCTTTTTGTTGTAACTTCTCTTTTGAAGTCTGCAAGTCACTGCTAACTGCTGCTAACTCAATCTGAAGCTGCCTTGCTGTTTCTTCAGTAGTGCCTAATTGTGTTCTTAACTGGGAGTTTCTCTCCTGTGTTTGCTCAAGCTCAGAGTTCTTTAACCTCAAGGACTCCTCAAGTTGAGATATCTTCTCTTTTGCTTTCTTCAGCTCCTCATTGTCCCCTCCTTCGTTATAAACACAGCCATCGGACAGCTCATCGCCGTCACATTTTAGTGACAAGTATGTCATTGTCACTTCATCTGGATTGTAGTTGCACTGGCGCAGCATTGCTAATATCTCGTACTTATTCCTCCAGTTCGGTGCGGACTGTTGAACAGTCCTGATCAACTGCTGTATGGGAGGATGGCAGATTTCCCAGCACAATGGAAGCTTCATCCAGGCCCCAGTATCAGGATCAAACACACTTGGGACATTGAGTTTCTCCTCAAAGAAAAAAGTTGTCATTCTACCTATGATAATTTTAACAAAATTAATGTTAATAAAATCAATATCTCAAGGTACAGTAGTTATTCACTCTTAAGTCGCACCAATTTTTCACAAAACTCAAATAATGGAGAGAGCAAAATCAATGGGGGGTTGCAGCCTAAACCAATTTTTTCCAAAAACTAAAACTTTAACTTTCAAAATTCACTAATTCATAATTATGCCACACAAAACACAATATCTAAAATATGAAGCACTGTGCTGTTGAAGTTTATTTTATCTTTTGATAGCTAATTACAACTGATGACAAATTAAGCAACAAACACTCCAGTGTTTACCATAATAATTACATGTTCCTTGCATGTTTCTTTCCATGTGTGTGAATGCATAGTATCAGTATTTTTGGCCTGGAAATTGTAAAAACTTTGTTTTGAAACAAGGTCATTTTGTTCATTAAGCAATCCAAGTTCTGTTATCAAAATGGGAGTTGTGGCCTTATTAGCAAGTGTAGCTTAAAAGTGAATAACTATAATGGTAGTCACAGCAAAGGCAACAGCAATTATCCTAGCAACCGGGGGGGGGAGTTACGAGATAAAATGCACACCCCTGTCTGATGACATATGGGAGTCGCCCCCCCCTCCCCGGGATACACACCTCTGGAGGGGTGTTCTAGCAACCCCATTCGGTCATTATCCCCATTTGCCAAAGCCCTATCATCTTCAGTTCCTATATCCATATGGGGAGCACTGGGTAAAACTTGTGTTGTACATGTGCCTGCCCTGGACATCACCTCAATCCATCCATACTCCAACCACTCATCAGGAAACGGCTGCCACTCATCTGCAGTTAAACCATAAATAAAAGTTGTTTCATGATCCAGTACCATCATGATCAAAGTGCTTATATCAGGCTCTTGGAACTTAGGCTGTTAGAAAGGTTTTTCAAAAAGAAGAAAATATCTTTATTTCATTAAAACAACTACTTTGGTTGCTGAGATATTAAGGTTTTTGAAATGTGCAAACTGCCAAAGTTGTGATTGACATCAAAGTTGGAAATTCAATGGGACTGGATGTGGTGACTCTAAATATGAATAGAGTGTATCTACATATATATTATATATGTTGCTGCAGGAATTTATCTGCTGTTTGTGCATGGCTTATACCAAGCTTCTTTTAGTGTTGGGATTTAAAATGGGCACTCTGATATAGGGTCACAAAATTTGCAGATTTAACTCTAGTAAAGGGAAGGACTTTCACGAACCTAGCAGCACAACCCCACCCAAACTATATTGGAGTAACCCAGGGGGGCTTATACAAAACTCACTTGCTTGCTCTGTCATCAATTGATACAACGCATTTGTGAATTTTTTAGTTCACTCAAAAAAAACTTGATTCCTGATTGTTTTTTTCTAAGCACTTCTTTCATGAACTAAAAATTTACGCATGTTTCTATCACTCAGAACAGAACGCACATGATCATTTCATATTTCTATAGCAGAAGCTGGTATACTCATTAACATAGCTGAGTTGACTGGGAACAAGTTGGCCAACTGTCTTGCTCAAGGACAGAAGACAGTGGTTTGAGCGGGCCTCAAACTAACAACCTTATAGGATTGTGTATTTCATTACAATCAGGAATGCACAATTAAATTACTGTGATGGGTATAATCAAGTTGCATTAAATTGGTGAGAGGTATTCTCTGAAGTTTATCAATTTCTTGAATAAAAGACAACAAATGAAAAATCTTAAGAAAGTGCTTCGAAAGAACTATGATCACCTTTAATTATTAACCCTTATGACACAACCCAAGGTCAAGGTAAAAAACTTACCAGTTGCCCAAGAGTTCAGGTAGAATCTGGTCCCACCATCATTCAGTACCGTGTAGTCTCTGCCATTCTCACAGTGATAAATCTCAAACACCAACTCTTCACTGACTCTTGATCTCGTTGCCACTTGTTGACTGTAGTCATTTCCCCCGTTTAATCCACCGTGAATTCCACCAGTAAAATTTTCACTGACATTCCGTTCTGCGAGTGGAAACAGTTGTCTGTGTCGGTTGTCGGGTTGCCTCTTCGTTTTAAAACTTCTTTGATTATAAACGTTGGGGGCAGCGGCAAACTCGACATCCTCGTCATATTCATTTAATGCGCCGCTATAATGAATGTGATTTTGCGAGCGAGAACTGCCTTCTGGAATGCCGTACCCACTCGCAACGCCAAATCCACCACATGAATTCCCGCGCGATGCTTGTTGAGAAAAACTTGTCTCAGGCAAACAGTCGTCGTCAATTATTGTTGTTGTCTCTACTGTTCGAGTGTATGTAGGTAGCTGTTGAGAATTTATGGCAGAAGTCTGATAGTTTGGGTTACTTGAAGCACCATTCCCCATGCTGAAGCTTTCAAATTTTTCGCAGTAAACCTTTGACGCCGGTGTAAATTCTTTGACTTCCGTTGCCCATAATTCGTATGAAGCATGTCTGTCACGAAGGTCAAACAAATGAACAAATTACCGCCAAAATTCCCAAAATGTTTTTACTCCATCTTATTTGTTGTTCATGCTTAAACAATGCACACATTTTGCTTGTTATTTGTGGTAGAAGTTGAGTTTTGTATATAAATGAAAGTGTTTTGACCCGTCACTACCAACACGAAGCAAAACAAACACGTACATGTGACACTATTTCTGATCGAAACGTGAACTCTCAAAAGCTGTTTGCTTTCAATACGCATGGCACCAAGAACACTCCGCTGGGTGGTTTGTAGGCTCTCCAGCACGCTTTTCAAAAATGGTGGATATTTTGGTATCAGTTTTGCTTTTTCTATGGCTAGTTTATTTGTGGGAGAACTATCTTTCTTACAGACAGGTAATGTCTTTCATTTTCTCTCTTTTCATCTTTTTCCTATTCTAAAGTGTTAGAGAAGCTAGTTTCTTTCAGTGTACTGTAATATATTACTCTCTGATTTTCCGCTGTGACACGATTGTTTTATAAAATATTTTTGTGTGGTTTTATTTCAGCATAAAGTGCTAAAACACACCCGGGATATTCCTGTAGAGCTGAAAGATGTTTTGGATCACACAACATTTGAAAAAGCGAGACTATACCAACTCGACCGCAGTACATTCGGATTTTGTTCTGGTGTCTATTCACAGATTGAACTGACAGTAAGTTGCAGGGATTTAAGTAGCTAAGAAAAGAGTAAAGGAACTCAAACATTCCAACCCTTCCCGTTTTTGAAAGAGACTTAGTTAAAAAAAATCAGCGAAGCGTAGGTGTTAAGTGTATTGTTCCTTCTTTACAGTAGCCTGTATATACATAATTAAGTATGGGTGAAAACGGAAAGTTTGCCAGTTAATAACTGAAGTTAGTTCTAGTCATATTGATAACTGATTGGGATTGAAAGACTTAAAGTTAAGCTTAGCCCCATCCATCAAGCTATTAAGACTCTGTCATGGCCTTACAACAGCTGATAACTAATTCATTTTCTGTTACAGCTCATTTTGGTATTTGGCGGAATTCCATTCCTGTGGGGAGTTGCTGGTCAGATCCTTGGCAAATATGGATATGGTGCTGAATATGAGGTATAATTATTGTTGTACAAAAAAGCACATAAATTGTATGTGTTTTTAATATCAATTTTTTTTTATTATTAGCCAAGTTCAACTTTAAATACTGAATAACTAAACACTACAACAGCGATTTAGGCTCATAGTGTGGATTTTTTGTGGGAGGGTATGATCTGTTGAGGAGACAGACCAACCTCACATCGAAGGAGGGAGTCTCGGGCAGGGAGGGAGGAGGGAGGGATGGTACCAGGAGCATGCACCCAAGGGAAAAAATTGAAAATTAGGTTGTATAAGACTGAAATATAAAACAGGCAGGCAAAACCAACCTAAAACAACTTGAATATTATTAAAACTTTTAATCTTCAAAATCATCTTAGAAAAACACAGAGGATTGTGTTGTTTTTTCAAATATTTGATCAATAAAATAGTGGACCTTCATTGCAATTTGGAGAGGGGGGGGAGGGTTATTGCGAGCACACCTATCACACCACCCCTCCCCACTGGCCTGCTATTAAAACATGGATCCATACATAAGGAAATATTATTAAAGGCATGCAATTCTACACCTATTATTGTTAATAAGTAGACACTTTTAGCATAGCATTTACTTAGCATACGGTAAACTGTAGTTAGTGGTTTGAGGTCCTCATTTCAGTTGTGGTAAAATCGATCTTAGCTACTGTTTGCAGTGGTTGCAAGATGCGAGCCACCATATTTGTTTCTTCCTGGTTGTTGAATAATCTAATTCAACAACTGAAAACATTATATATAATTCATATTTTACAACCAAAAATCAAACACAAGGTGGGAAAAGGATTAAGGGATCCTGTGTAAAACTTCAAACAGGAGATTAAAGGTTTTATAAAATGCAAAAAGATCTTCATGAATAGGAGAGAGGGTTCCTACCTTCCAGTTAAAACACAAACTGCAAGTTATGTCACAGCAGGGTTTAGGAATAGTATGACATCCTCACGTTTGCATTCTGCTGTAAACATGGTGCTAAAGTGTCAACTGTATCATAAGGGTTGTTATTATTAGTGTTTGTAACACTTAATTATTTTAGTTAGTGACCACAATTTAAGGTGTAAATAATGTTTTCACAATTTTTATTAGACGCCAGTCTCAAAGCTTGCCTTGTGTCATTTTTGCAGATAACACAATCCATAGTGTTTCTGCTCTTTGCAACACTGTTCAGCACAGTCACTGACCTGCCAGTTAGTTTGTATAGTACGTTTGTCATCGAGGAGAGACACGGCTTCAACAAACAGGTATGTTAAATACCTGTGCTGTAAAGAATTAATTTTTTGATTAATTTGATTAATTAATACTGAGCTATTGGATTATTAATTGGTTAATTTTAACTATTCAAGTTTTCTTCAAATTACTTTCAGTACCTAGTTATTTTTATATACAGGGACAAAAAAAGTTTGTTCAACTTAATTCTAAATTCACAAAAAAGGAGTGAGTCAAAGAGTGTTCATTTTCAAGCTAAGTTGTGATTATTTGTGTGATATCTACAATGCATTGATTTATAAATTTAAACACAATAAAAATACATCAGTTTTGGTATATCTAGTAGCTAAAGTTTGCCTTAGCTATTAGAAATTAATTTTGATGTTTCTTCTCTAAACTGAAATATAAACTATTTCAGTCAACTTTTTCCATGATTAATTATTTTAATTCAAAAATTTAATGTAATAATTTATACTCTATATCTTATTTTTACTATACAAGTGTTATTGAACATTTTACACAAGTGATGATCTTAAAGTGAATGTAAGCTATTATATTTACTGCATCATATTTCTTGTAGACATTGGCATTCTACATCAAGGACACTATCAAGAAACTTCTGGTTTCAATGGCTATTGTAATGCCAGTTACTGCAATGCTAATTTATATCATCAAATGGGGAGGAGACTATTTCTTCCTTTATGCCTGGGCATTCACTTTCATCGTCACAATGGTATGTAGTACAGTGTAGTTACTTCTTACAGGTTTATGGTTATGGTTTGGTTTAGTTAATGGGAATCTCTCAAAATCACATCAGTATTTTAGTTAAAATGTTGTCTAGCCCTACTTTGTTGGTAAAACTAGACGCCTGTAATGGTGTTTCCTTAAGCTTGGAACTTCAGAAATGTATTGATCTATAATGCGTGTTTTAACTTTGTCATAGTTCGGAATGGAATTTTGAAGTGCTAAATATTTTCATTCAACTTCAAGTTCACACACAAAATTCTTTAAATAAATTTCCAAGTGAGTGTTCCTATCTGTGAAAGTACATGCGGACTGAAGTTCATTTGTTTGAATGGGCCTTGTTCTGTTGTTTTTGGTCTTGAAACATTTGCGTATGGCACACTGCTGACAGCCATGCAGGCTTACATGTTTGTGGATACGTTGATAGACTTGTAGATTGATAGATCGATTCTGATAGATAGGCTTCGCAGACATAGACTCGGCCTACCAAAGGTAGCCCGAGTAATGAGTAAAAACAGCCACACAAAAACTCTGAAAACTAAACTAAAAAATGCGATTAAAAAGCTGATGATACACATGACCTTGTAGATGTGACAACTCAAGTGCAGCCATAAGTGCAGGCCTGGTTAGCCTAGTTGGTAAGGCGCCAGTCTTTCATGCGGGAGGCTTGGATTCGATTCCCAGTACCGGACCTTCACTCAGGGTCTTAAAACAACTGAGGAGAAGGTGCTGCCTTTGCCCTAACATCTGCAAACGGTTA